>WAAG01082865.1:0-41238 GCA_013390105.1 Tichodroma muraria
CCCTTTTGCTCTTATTTATGTAGGGAACATACAGCTAAACATGCCTTTATGAACATGATTCCATTTGAGGAGTCCAAGAGATTTTTTTGGCTTTGTACATGTGCTGAAGTGTCATGATCTGAAATGGCAGAAGTTATTGGGTTCTTGAATGAGTAGTTTAACTATGAAGATTTTACAGAAGATTTTGTAAAGGTGTGGCCCTGAAATTAACTCTTCTTGATAAATCTCTACAAAATTTGCACAAGGAGTCAAGTCATGACAGCCTTTGAGGGACATGGTCAGAAAGGAGAAAGAGAATTATGAAATACCACAAATACCTTTGCTGGTTTTGGAAACCCTAAACAGAAACCAAGAAACTTATGTGTCACTTTCAGTTATAACTAAGGATGCATTACAGACTGGGTCTTGAGTTGCAGAATATTTTCTCTCAGGAGTATTCCATGACAGCACTGTTCTTTTCTCCTGTACATTTTTTTTCCCATTGCACAGTAGCCCTTCATTAGACCATAGAAGGTCTAAATAATCCACCGTACTGTATCAAAACTATATCCTATATAGTAATAAGATAAAAGACATTGTATTTACTCTTTATTTCACTAAAGAAATAGAATAATGATGCTACTAATACAATACCAAGCTCATTATTCCTCTGTTTTAGTACAGAAATGTCTCTGTCTTTTTCATAAATAAATAGGGTTTGATGGGACCAGAAGGTTCACTTGGTCTGCCTGGAGCTCCTGGGTCTAAGGTAGGTGTTTGAGTCAATTTGCTTGTGACTTTGATAAACAACTGCTTTGTATGCAAATTTGATCTGGACAATGCCAAGATTTTGCAGCTCATTTTTTGGTGTATTGAATATTGGTGAGCAGCTGTATGGTGAGCAGCTGTGTTACCTTCTACGATAGTTCAGTCTCAAGAGAGGTTAATATAACTCAGTNCAGCCAAGGAGCCAAACTTATTTCAGATGTAACTTTATTGATTGCACTGCAGCTACAGCAAGAACTAATTTTACCAATGTTCTCAAAAGCTAAAATAAAAACTACAAATTCAGATTGGTTAGTGTAACCTTTTAATTTAATCCAAAATGAGTTTTGGATTAAATTGGAAGTAAGCATTGAATTGTATGTCCTAGAGAATATTTAGGAATATAGAATCTGTTTCCCAAACTTTTTATTTACATTTAGATCCCTTTCCCCCCATACATTATTTTACATCCAAAAGTGCATATGCATTTATTTATAATTGTATACTGACAGTAGCATTTTTTTAAGTGTCAGTGTTTTCTATGGCCAAGAAGATTGAATGCCTGTGATACAACTAAAAATTATTTAGCTTATTTTTATCTGTGAAAAATGCTTTTTTAATATATTTGTCTGACTTAGAATAGAAGCTGTTTCTTAGAGAATCATTCTTAATAAGCTCATTATACAGAAGTCCATCATGAAGTAGTCAATAATTCTTAAACTTAATGCAAATCCTCATGCTGAATATATGTCTAATTCCATAGGCTGCAATAAAAGCCAAAACATAAATATTTTGACTTAGACAATTAAATAAGATGATGGAAACGTGAAGTCAGTACACACAAACTTGGTGTGACTGTGTGAGGCAAATGAGGCAGGTGGAGATGGGACAGGTGTGCAGAAGCTGGCAGATCATGTTTTGTCATCAGTATCTCATCTTTTCCTGAGATGAACTGAGTTAAACCTTCAGGCTACCTGTAATGGAGAAAAACTTACTTCAGCCTTTCAGTGCCAATCTGACCTGTTCAGTTGACCTGGAAAATTCAGCACAGGCCAACCTGTGCCTGTTTTTAAGAGTCGGTTTCTCAGCAGTGTCTATGTTTGCTAGTCATACCACACGTGACAAAACATAATGATGTATCAGCCACACTCCTGCATTGTTACACAGGGCGATAAAGGCGAACCAGGAATACAGGGGAAACCAGGATCATCAGGAGCCAAGGTAAATATGATTCTGGAAGCATTCTAGTTAAAGAAGGGATTAATTTACTTTTTCATTGTTTACTAATTTTCCATTATTTCCTCTGATTAATTATAAGGCAGTTTGTTTCACAGTAGTAGCTAACATCGCATTGCATCAGAAACCATTTGATGACTTATTCTTACTAATTTTATGCTAGATTTTAGGCTTTGAAAATCAGATGTTCATTAAGTTCAAACCTGCAAACATTTTCTTTACTTGAGGTAGTATTTTTTGTGTAATTTTGAAACATCAACTGTATTAAAAGACAATAAAAATAGATACTGAATGTGGCTTCTCTATATTCACCATTCCTTCAAAAATCCTTCAGACATTTCAATCATCTTCAGTTATAAAATTTCAAAATATCATAGCCAAAGCATATCATGTGGCCTTGAGAAACATGCAATGTGTGTTTTTAAACACAGCACATCACTGACACACAGCTATTGTATTACTCAGGGAGATCTAGGAGTACCAGGGGCTCCAGGTGAACCAGGCTACCCAGGCATTCCTGGTACCCAGGGATTAAAGGTAAGTATTTTTTCCAGTTTTATATTAATTGCATCTTTTTTTGGAAGTGCTTTTCTTATAAGTGATCATTATTTAACAAAATCCTTTCTCTAAACACATCATTATTATTAGATAACAGTTGCCACATTTAAAACAATAATACGTCCATCCTGAAAATTTTCTTCTGAAGGATAAAGCCCTTGATGTGAAAGCATTTGTGGTGAGTTGACCTTGGATGGATGCCAGGTGCCCACCAAGCTGCTCTATCACTCCCCTCTTAAGCAGGACAGGGAAAAATCAAGAAAATAAGATGGGAGAAAGCTCATGGGTCAAGATAAAGGCAGTTTAATAAAGTAAAAGGAAAGGCCGTGTGTGGAACCAAAGTAGAGCAAAATATTTATTCTCTGCTTCCTGACAGTGTATGTTGTCCTGACAATTTGCAGGAAGCAGGACTTCAGTACACACGGAAGTTTGGAAGACAAATGTCACAATAATGAAACCTCCTCTCCTCCCCTTTCCTTTAGCTTTTATTGCTGAGCAGACATCTTACGGTATGGAATATCCCTTTCAGTTTAGGTCATCTGTCCTGGCTGTGTCATAGAATGGTTGTGTGCAAAGGGACCTTAAAGATCATCTAGTTCCAACCCCTATGTCATGGGCAGGGACACTTCCTTGCACTAGACAAAGTGGCTCAAAGCCCCATCCAACCTGTCCTTGAACACTTATAGGGAAGAGGTATCCACACCTTCTCTAAGGAATCTGTCTCAGTGCCTCACCACCCTCAAAATAAGGAATTTCTTCCTAATAAACCTAGTTTCAGTTTGAAGCTGTTCCCTCTTGTCCTGTCATTACAGACCCTTGTGAAAAGTACCTCTCCAGCTCTCTTCTTAGCACCTTTTAGGTACTGGAAGGCTGCTCTAAGGTCTCCTCAGAGCCTTCTCTTCTCTGGGCTGAACAACCCCAGCTCTCTGAGTCTGTCTTCATGAGAGAGATGCTCCAGCTGCCATCTTCATGGCCCTCTGCTGGACTTGATCCAGCAGATCAGTGTCCTCCTTATGTTGGGGGCCCTGGAGCTGTACACCGGTGGAGTCTCAGGAGAGTGGAAAGGAGGGGGAGAATCGCATCCCTTGCCCTGCTGGCCACACTGCTTTTGATGCAGCCCAGGATGCAGTTGGCTTTCGGGCCAGAAGTGCACATTGCCAGGTCATGCTAAGTTTCTCATCTATCAGCATGCACAAGTCCTTCTCTGCAGGGCTGCTCTCAATCCCTTCTTCACCTAGCCTGAATTTATGTCTCCACCTGAGATCTTGCTTGGCCCTAGCTTACAGGAAAAGGGGGGATTTGGAGAGACAGCCTTGATGTTGCAGGGAGCTCTGCTCAGCAATACCCAAAGCACTGGTGTCTTATCAACACCTTTCTAGCCACCACTGCTAAGCACAACACTATGAGGGCTACTATGGAGAAAATTAACTTCTTCTCAGCCAGACCCAATAAGGCATTAGAGAAATAAAATTAAATCAGGCATTTCACTTTCATAAGAAGAGAAAGGTTGAAGGGTAAAGAGACAGTAAGATAGAAGGGTGATGTTATAATTAAAGTTTTATGAAAACCCCACGCAGAAGTATTCCAATAGAGTTTATCTTCTCCAGAAGGCACACGTTTCTTGCATGTCCAGTGTCATATATGCCAGTCTCATATACACATCTTACATATAATAGAGTACTTCACATGTTGGTAGACACATATATGGACATGCCTTACATTGACTAGAGCATGGAGTCAGTGTCATAATAATAGTTTAATTAGTTTCATTATCACTGTATTTTCAATTCAGTATCTAGGGGTTATGTAAAGCACATGTACTAAGACAATACTATTTTATGAAAGATGATTTTGCTAAATTTTATAAAACTTCTCTATATTTTAAACTGAAGAAGCCTTTGAATAGGTCATTTATTTTCTATAAAGATGCTAGTTAGCTGGAGTTACAAGTCCAATGACAAACTGGAATTATTCAGGAGGAAAAGCACAGTTTGGGCATCTGAGAGTAAGAGTGAACCCTTTCAGCTATAGATAATTTTAGAACTTGAAACAACTGAATATTTTACATTCAAGTACAATGCAACAAAATACTACAGCTGGCATAAATGTCTTCTAATGTTCTGGGATTTTTGATCAGGAAAATATTTGCCATGGCAAAAATCTCCTCTTCACTGCTGTTTAACATTTAACTAAACATTCTTTTATTTTACACCCCACAAGAAAAAACCTCAACCAAACACACAGAGTTTTGGCTCTTACAAGAAAGCTGACAAAACAGACCCAAAACTCTCCATTCTAATTATTTTCTTTATTAAATGCAGTTTTGCACACACCCTACAGATCTGTCTTTTGTTTCATGAGCTGCTATTTTCATGGTTCAGCATTTTGATTTATATCTATTTAAACATAAAATGTTAGAGTAAGAGCCATCTCCCATAACTTTTAAGTTTCCTTTTCAATTAATGAAGAGAGATAGGCATGTTTTCAGAGTACATATTTTATATCTCTGTTGTTAATTAGAATGAATAGTTTTCATGCACTGCCTGTTTCTCTCCATTGTCAATTAGATGTTATTCAGGCAAGTTGATAAAACTACATACCTGACTTCTAAGCACCGCTTACACCAACTGAATCACCCCACTATTATTTACTTTATACATCTTGAGGCAAAACAAGTGGGTGGAGATGGAGCTTAGTCCTTAAATATTTTGATTTAATTTAAATATAGAGGTGTTTGTGATGAAAAATATCTTTTTTGTGTGTTTGTTTTGCATAACTTCTGCATGCAGTGGTGCATCCAGCTAGAATTTAACCCATGAGAAACACTGCCTCCCTTCCTGCCTACATCTCTCCACTCCCATGCACTGAGTAGATAAAATCCTGCTGGATTTGCCACCTCATTATGTTGTATTTTTTAATTCTTTACATGGTATGTAGTTATCCACTTTGTTTTGTAATTTTTTACTTCTTATGTGAGTATCCACTTTCTTTTTGACAGTTGTTTTAATAAAAAAGTCCTTTCTTAGTATAGCTTTCTGGACTTTTTTTCTGTACATGAGGATAAAGTGATTTGTTTTCTTTCAGTATCAGAAAACACTAGATGTTTCTCTAGTAATTACTGTGTTAAATTAAAGCACAGACTACAGGTCTCAGAGGTGACTCATGTTTAAATTGAGATCTTTCTTCTAATATTTTACAGGGGGAGAAAGGAAACCAAGGTGACTCTGGTATCCAGGTATATCAACTTTGTTTCTAATGAAATTCTAATGAAATCATATTTGGCATTACTATTTATACAAGTCTTAGGTGTTAATTCAGACAGGCTTTTTTTAACATTAAACTCTGCAGAAGGGTAACTTGAATAGCAGCAGTAACTCTCCTTCAAGGAAATTTGCCCAGTATGGCCAGCATGAGTTTTCAGCTGCATTTCTGGGGGCCTGAGCAGGCTGTTGGGATTTGGTGCAGAGCTGTGTGCTCCTAGCAATGGTGCAGGTGCAGGGCTGCAGGCTGTGCTGCTGCCCCAGAGGCCTGCGACATCACCCAGGACTTGCAAGATGTGCTCTGTCCCTGCTTGCAGGGCACTGCAGGATCACAGAAACATACTCAAAAGTAACTCCACGTGGCCTCTGCCTGCCTACTTTACTATTAGCATGTGGGATTTTCCTCGTTGTAATCTAAAATCATGGAAATACCTACAAGGAAAATGAGAGTATCCTGTCATTACTTGGATCCTGGCTTAGTTCCTCCGTGTTCAGGGTAGAAATTTTATTCTGCACAGTTTCTGCTCTGATCTCTTTGAAGTGTAACTTTTCAGATTCATTTGTCCTGGTTTAGAATGAGGTTTTAGTATTTAGTTTCTTGTGTTATTTTTTTTGATAGTTTTATTACATGTACCAGATTAATCAGTATTTCATAAAATGTGCTTCTTTTCTGAAGGGACTGAAAGGAGAAAAAGGAAGACAAGGAAATCCAGGCTTACAGGTACTGTTAAAATAGTGATCCTACTTCAAGAGAGCCATAGTGATCCTAGTTTGAAACCATGATTCATATTTATTTCTTTACACTTCCATCAATGCATATAGGTCTTTGCATCAGGTGAAATATATTTATGTACAACATGACAACATAGTTATATAAATTACCTCCTAAACACTCTTAGTGTTTTTTTAAAATAACAAATTAGTTTATTTTTAAAATAACAAATATAACACATCCAGAGAAGATGGAGCAACACTTCTCTCAGCTGTGCATGCTTGTAGGATGAGAGGAAACGCACATGAGTTGGAACACAGGAACTTTATATATAGGAAAAACATTTTGCTTTGAGGGTGGTCAAACACTGGAGCAGGCTGCTTGTAGGTATTGTGGTAAAACCTGTCCAGACAGCACATTGAGTTGATCAAGCTGCATCTGTTATGCAAAGGAAATTGAATCCAAGGAGGTCACTTCCAACCTACATGTTTCTGTGTTCTGTGATATTATATCTTGAGAAACAGACCACAAGTGCCTTTCTTTTATTACTGTAATAAAGTTTTAATTATAGAACATTTTTATAAAACAGTTATAAATAATATAAAATGCAGATAACAGCAAAAAGTGGCTTTTGTGTAAAGGTTATAAGAGTGATACTTGAGATGTTAAGATTTTGCATGTACCATGCTACACTTTCATACAGTTCATTACCTCCTGGACTATACTGGGAGTCATTATTGACATCTTCTGTGCTCATATATTACAGATGTTTCCTGTTTCAGCTGTAAATCAGTGAGACACAGTTGTTTCTCTTTAACTCTAGGCCAGTGCGTTCTGATTGTGTCATAGTTGGCGATCTTGTTATTCCACAGAAAATGGCTGTTAGTATTTATAAATACTTGTTAACTGCATAATCTATGTCATGTCTAAACAAAGTGTTTTTTAGAGGTACATATCTAAAACTAGACTTGGAAGGGAGCCACAGTCGCTTTTTTCAGAATTACGACATTGACGCAGCTGCCCGTCTAGCCAGATGGACCCAGTTCCCGGGGATTCTGGGCAGGAGATCTAGACTGCATGTTAGCTAACACTCTCAGAGATATGCAGGTTGAAAATAGTTCATTATTAAACCTGAGTAGATTTTTAAAAAAGAAATAGTTTAAACTAAAAGACAAGTCATTGACTTAACCAAATGTAATGTCCTAGACTAACATTTTACAATTTAAATTTTCTGGTTATTTTTTTTTTTCCAAATAATGGCCAATTTTTTCATATCTTTATTATTTTAGTCATAAGGGAAAACAAAGTGATAGTGAAAGAAAGCTTTTTTTTTTTTTTCCGAGATAGAATGATGCAACTGAATTGCTATTGCTTGCTTTCTTTTTTTTGGAGAAAACTGAAAAAATAATACAGACTGAGTCTAAAATTGTTTCCCATGCTTATCTGCTTTGGTCAGCAACCAAAAAAATCAGTCATTTAGTAGACAACACAAGGTTTTCCCAAGAATTCTCAGGACTCCAAGACACAATACAGATTTCCTTGTCCATAAGAGTGAATCAGAAAAGTGAACTGCCATCTTGCCATGGGACATAATGGTCAGTAACACCACTTATCACAAGTGGTCATTGAACCACTTGGCAGAAATGACACCAAAATAATTTGCTAGCATGCATAATCTGCCTTACCACTGTGTCTGTATTTCAAAGGCTCTGAAATGAATTTCTGCCTAGTAAGATGGTATTCAACAGTTTGATTCAGGAGTTTACTTCTGCTAGGACACATGCTATTTCTTTTGTAAAGCAAATAAGGTTTTGTCTCTTAAGTCTATATTAAGTTTATATTTTTATAATATGTGTGATATATTCCCAACTTATCCTCTTGGTACAAGATATTAAAGGTAATACTGAAGTGTTCATTCACCCTGATATAAGTTTTTCATCATAATATACAATTTTGTTTTTTGTACTATAGCAATCAGAGAATCTTTAAAAATTAACATTTGTGATTGATTACTGAAAACAAAGAACAGGAAATATTAATTTTTGATTCCAAGTAATTTGCCTCCGCCTGCTTTTTAAATTTCTTTTTCATATTATTTTTTAAAGGGAGTAGAAGGATTGAGTGGAGAACGAGGAGAGGTATGTATTTTTGCAAAGATAAATATAGTATTACAAAATTATTCCATTTGTTTCTGCAAATTATGTGATCTGTAAAATGTGTGTTGTCTTCTGTACTCACAGGTTTTTTTTATAAGCAACAGAGGAGAAATTGAGAAATATCAGAGAAAGAAGTATTAGTTATCGAGACAGAATGAGATATACATTTCATTAAAAATTATTAAAGTCAAGCATGTACTTTAAAAAAATTAAAAAGCCAGGAATCCAACCAACAAAAGAAGAGAGAAAGGATTGGTTGAATAGAGAAAATAACTAAAGAAAATAACTAAAGAACCATTGTGTTGCATGTTGTTTAAAAATCGGTATTTAAAATATTAATTTTATTGGTTATTTATTTCAATATTTTGTAAAATCAGATTATACACTGTCCCAATAATCTAATTCTCCTTAGAATTTATTTAGGTAACTTTTTGTTCAACATTTTTTCCTTAAAGCATTGTTGCAAATCAATAGCTGGATACATTAATTGGAAGTTCCATTCTGAAATGAAATTATTTTATCCATTTTAACGTATAAGTTGTTTCATATGCTTCTGTGGTTCTAGGAAATACTTCAGTTGTGGTTTGGCTTATAGGTGTTTTGCTAAATTATTGTCAAAACTGGTAAAAAGATTACTTGTATGCTATTGAATTAGTCTCCTTAAGTATTGTAAATTAAGACAATAAAATATTTCTACTGCCAATTCATTTAAATAATTTCTTCCTATGTATTAAGCTATAACGATGTCATTGTGTTTATTTATCAAACCTATGAAATTAGTTTATTTTCTATTTCTATAAAATACGGGTTTTGTTAGACTCTGATTTCTAAAAAGTTTCTTTAGCCTGTAAGTCTTAGCACTTACTGAGCTATTTTCCTTTCTTTGCTTTTCTTTGCCAATAGCAAGGGTCAGCAAACAAGACCTCACATAGATGTGGTTGAGCATTAAAAAACCAAGATCTGCTGCAGAAAATTTTCCCCCTACAGTTTCAGTTGTTTCTTGGCAAAGTTGTTCAGGCAGTTCTGCTGATGCTTCCAACATTTTCTCCTGGTGTTTTTATGCTGGCTTCTTGCCTCTAATGTTGTTCACAGTAGATGCTATTTCCCCAGTATCCTCTGGTTCTTAATGCCTTCTAGCGCCTTTAACATTTAGTTTAGATAGCTCAGCTTGCAAGTCTTCTATGTAAATATAGTCCATAGGGGTAAAAGGAATTAAAATCTTAAAAAACCCAAAACAAAACCCCTCCTAGCTATAAACCCAACATGATTTGAGATCTCAGCACAAACAGTTTCTAGTATAGTCACAGGTAGCTCCATAAGCACCATGTGTTTATCTCTGAACCTTGCTGACTGTTTAAATGAAAAAACCACTTTTGCAATTATGTACTAGAAATTAGCAAGTACAAATCTACATGAGGTAACTAAGAGGATCCCTTCCCTTAGGATCTGTGACTTGAATGCTGTGGCTACAGCATTCAAGGTGATAATATCAAGAAAATAAATTACAACTTTGGAAGAAGTTGTATCTGAATTAATGTATGACTTTTGAAGGTAGGAACTGCTGTTCAGGTCATGCCCCTGAGCTGGCCTCCCTTCCAGCAGTACTCTAGGCACTCAGCTGACATCTGTCACATTTTGTCTTATTTCTCTGTTTCTTTAAGAGCATGAACTACCTGTCTGATTTTACAGCCTAGCTCATAAAACTGATTAATCTGACACTGAATTTAGAGCTTGTTGCCCAGTAGTAGTTCATGTAGAGAATTCTGGGCATTGTTACTAATATAGACCATCAGGAAGCTTTGAATTTTTCTGATGTGAAGAATCTTGATAAGCAATATAGGAGATGTTACAAAGCAATATAAATACCATAATTTAAAATTCAGTGTAAGTCTATTGAGACTGTATGCATGAGTCTATTATTTGCTTCAATAAGTTTGTCATATGTCATAGTCCTGTTCTCACAATTCCATCTAAAATAGTTGGAAGTGGACAAAGAAAATTTTTCAGCAACTGATAATGTTATGCAGAAGCTGTGCAAACAAGGGAGGAAAAATCTCATAAGGGAGCAAATGTAGTATACTGACTTTAATCGTGGGCACATACTGATGTTTTGTTGGCTCCAGAGCAGGGAATGAGTTCCACATGAACTTTTGCAGTAGATAATTCCATACATAGAACCATTGCTTTGGTGAAGATATATCAACATATTTTTCAGCACTTTTTTACCTTTTCCAAGGAAGCAAACAGACTACAGTTACTATCAATGAGATGGAAAAAAAAAAGAAGCAAAAAAAATCTCTAATTGAAATAAAATTATTTTTTCCTTTGTCTTATACACTGCAGATATAAGGTAAAAGGCATGATTATTATTGTAAGTTTCCAAGAGCTTAAGTGGTGCCAGAATTTCACATCCAATTTTTCTGGCCTTCTAAGGACTTTAACATGCTAGAAAAAATTTTCTGATTCTGAGGAAAAAGTGAATAAACCCCTTCCTTTTATGTGTTAATAATGAATAGTAAAATGGGTCTTGAAAGTTAAGAAAAGGTAATTTATTTCTAGTTCTCCTGGGTAATTTTATCTGAAACAGCTACTAAGGAATCTGAAAACTACGTTTTAGCAAAATACATCTCATCAATATCAAGTTAATTATCACTGACATAACATTAATTTTATGAAGAACTTCAATAAAGATTTCTCAGAGTATGCTTGTTTGGTGCTACCTACCTTCCAAATGACCTGTGAACATATAATTGGCTTTTCATTGATTTTTCACTCCAGAAAGGTGAGAGAGGAGATCCTGGCATTCGAGGCATCAGTGGACAAAAAGGAGAATCTGGTGTCCAAGGTTTGATTGGACCTCCTGGTCTCAGAGGTCAGCCAGGAGATAGAGGACCCCCAGGACCACCTGGATCAGATGGAAAACCTGTATGTATAGGACTTCAAACTTTTCATTTTGAGTACCTTAAAAACCAGAAAGAATTACATGCTCTGTTTTCTGTTCAATTCAGGCACGAGAATTTTCAGAAGAGTTTATTCGACAGGTGTGTTCAGATGTACTGAGAAGTAAGTTTGAAAGCTTCTTTACTGTTGTTTCTCTCTTTGAAGTGCTAAAGAAGTTTCCTGATAATTAGAGAAACGCTTTTTTTGTAAGCAAGTTCCATATTGCCAATTTATCCTTGTTTTCCTGCACATGTGGAACTATATTTCCATATCAAAGGCTTCATACTTTACCATCTTGTTTCTTAAAGATATTATATTCCCTTAAGAGAGGGAACTGATTTTGTATTAGTGGTTGGGGGCAATACATCTATTGTTACAACACTTTAAGCAAGTTTTTGTTTGAATTCTCCCAGCCCAGTTGCCTGCCATTCTCCAGAGTGGAAGACTACAAAACTGTAACCATTGTCAATCCCAAAGTGCTCCCCCGGGACTTCCAGGACCACCAGGTCCAAGAGGTCCTGAAGGCCCAAGAGGGTTTCCTGGTTTACCAGGGAATGATGGCATTCCGGGCCTGATGGGCATGCCAGGTCGCCCTGGGGCTCGTGGGACGAGAGGTACAGTGTGCATGTGTCACGGTGCTAAAGGCCCTTATGCCTTGGTTTTCTGCTTCTGGTTTTGAATGGGATTAATGCAGGGTGGAATAAGAGAATAGCTGGGCTTGTTTGGCTGAATGGAATTGTGAACACAGAGCAGTGTGGATGTTTCACCACCTTCAGGGAACATGTGGCAGGAGAAAGAATACAAGAACACAGCCAGCACAGCCAGATAGTTATTGTTCAGTTCTACTTAGTCAAATTCGGTTCTGATCTTTTTAGAGAGTTCTTAGTCTCATGTAAAAGTTTCTACCTGCATTTAGATTATTTTTTTAGAGCAAATATGCCTAGACATAGATTTCAAAGTATTTCCATGTTTTCTGGTTTCTTTTCTTCCAAACTTGTTTGTTTCTGCTATTTTAAGGAACAGCATTTATTCACTGGCTACTTACTATCTGTGCTGATTTTCGACATCCAACTTTCATACTCCCTTTGATTTCCTGACTTTTTGTCCTTTTGTTCTCTTTTGTTCTCAAAAGGATCTTTTCTCCTTTCTTTATGATTTTTGCAAACGTTCTGGATTCTTTTTAGATAGGCTAAGGTACATGAAGGATAGGCCTTCATGTAACTCAGCTGTCCAAGCATTCCAATTGATTTCTGTGATATATTTGCAGACTTTATGCTAAGTACGCATATATAATCTGGAACTAGAGCAAGAGACTGGGTGGAGTCCATAATTTGGTAACTGGTTGTATCAAAATAATCAGGAAAGCTGTATGGAATAACAGCTAGCCAGTAATATGCCAAGAGTAAGCAAACAAATGGTTGATAAATATTTACTTTCTTTGTAACTTACTACCTGTGATCTAGCACACCAAATTCATGTTGTATATAATGATGATTTGCCTGTAGTAATTTTGTAATTTAATCTCCAACAGGAGAATATGCAGTTTTCCTCTGGAGCTGACACTAGCAGTTCTCGTTATTCCATAAAAGTTGGAAAAATAGGTAGTATATCTATGAAGAAACTGAATTTACTGGGTTACTTAGTATAAGTTTACTAAGTGTAAACTTAGTAAAGTTTACTTTATTAAGTAGAGTACTAAGTACTTTAAAAGTAAACTAAGTAAAGTACTTTACTTAGTTAAGTACTAAGTTTACTTTACTAAGTGTTTACTAGGTATAGGTTTACTTAGTATAAGAGGGTTCATATTTTGACCCTCAGTATTTCTTTGGTGGAAATTGAATTCTGCTGTGTGAGTTGTGGAAAATTTTCTCTATATTCTGTATTCCATGGGAATTATGTTGAAAAACACCTCCTTTATAAAACACATTAAAAACTTTGCTGATAGGAAGGCAATGGCAGCAAATTTCTTAATTACCGATCCTCTATTCCCTCAGCTGATAGTGGCTGTGTGCTTAACTGTTGTTAACTGCATCAACTCTAAATTCAGTAGAAATTAGCATAATTTAGAAACCAGTCACACTGTGCAGGTTACAAGAAAAGGCTTGGTTTGCATCCCATTGTTTGCTTTTGAAATATTGCATATTTAATTCAATAGATATTATCAAATGCTGATTTCTGACTTCATTGGATGAAAATGATGTGCAAAGATATGCATGTATTTGCTAATTCCCAGGATTGCCAGGGAAGAATGGTGCAAAAGGCAATCAAGGAGTTGGTGTTCCTGGGATCCAAGGCCCCCCAGGACCTCCAGGTGAGGGATGGTTCAGGTGTGCAGATTCAGTGCATACTAGTAACTTTTTTTAAGTGTGGTTTAGACAAAATGTTGATGTAATTTGGAAAGACTTACATAGTTTGTACAGATCTTACTTACCAAATATATTTTAGGGTAATGCCTGTCTCTTGCATACCTTATAAATTGCCATATAATACATTATTTAATATGAGACAGGTCCTGTAGAGATCGGTATCTGCTGCTTATTGATAGATGGATCCTGAAGTCAACTATATCTGAAAACTGAGCCCTGATATGATCGTGTGACTTGTAAGCATTGCTTAATGAGGGAGGATATTCTTCATAACATTCGTGTATGCACACAAAATGTAAAGTTGAGTGTTCAGAAGATACATTAGGGCCTCATCCAAAGCCAGAGAAACAAATAGAAATAGGGGGACTGATTCTTGCCATAGTGGTTCCAGATTATATGATAAAGTAGAATAGTGTACTAAAGCAGGTTTTCATGCTTTCCTTTAAAAGCTATCTTTAATTAAAGTGTTTTCCACGTGCTTTAAAGAAATCTTTGTAAGATATCATGTTGTTTATATAAATATATAAGCAGTTTGTGACAAGAAATATCTTTTGCAGGAAATGAAGTTTTCTTTATCTGCATACTTCACTAAAGAGTGGGGGCATTGTGGGTCCATGCTTGCATATTTTAATTTTAATAGTAATGCATTTATTTATTGCATGTGTGTTATAAAGGTCCTGAAGGTCCACCAGGCATGAGCAAGGAAGGACGTCCTGGAGAGCGTGGGCAGCCTGGTAAAGACGGAGATCGTGGCACTCCAGGAATGCCAGGACCAGTTGGACCCCCTGGAATTTGTGACCCATCACTGTGTTTTAGTGTAATTGTGGGGAGAGATCCATTTAGAAAAGGACCAAATTATTAATTTGTGATATGATCATTTAGAGGAATAGTTATGGTGCTTATCTTTCATGGTCTTTCAAATCTCAGGAAGGTGACCAGCAATAATCCCATAAGAAGGGACAAAAGTCCCTCTGGCATTAAAAGCATAATAAATAATGATCTCAAAGGTTATACATTCCTTAGACAAGAAACTCCGAAACTCCAGTCACTTTTTTATACCTTGCACTGGTTGAATCTCAAGTGTTTTTAAAGAGATTATCAGTTTTAATAGAAATAAAACAAATTATAATATTTGGTATTTAGTATTTAAGTGTTCTATCATTCTTCTTTTACCTCTTTTCACCAAAGAAAGTCCTTTGCAAATTTGCTGGAAACACCACTGGGAGCAGAATTAGGTCTTAAATGGCATTGGTCAGGTATAAATAACTGTGAAATTTTTCGCATGCAGCAAACATACGCAGTATTTGATTTTGAAAGAATACGGCTGGCTTTGATTTCATGTGTGTTCAAATTTCATTGCCTTATGTACATTTCATATGTCATTGCTCCAGACGTGAGTGAAAGCATGTTATCAGATTTTTCTGAATTAAGACTTGGGCTCATCACAGGAGAAATGTCCCCTATTTTCCCATGCAGCTCTGCTTAAAGCCGAGGTGAAATGCAAGGGTAGAACTACAGGTTCAAAGGCCAAGGTTTTACTGAAGACGGTACTTTCACCTACTAAATGTCAGAAGTTTCCATGTGGGTGATTCAACTCATATGAAAATAGTGTTAAAAGTAAAAAAGAGCAAAACACTGACATAGCTGGCTTTAGCTATGATTTGACAAAATTAAAGATATAAAAATGTTTGCACAACCCCAATGTACCAGTTCCGTGTAATGAAGTATCAAGTTATATACCCTTTGCTGTTTCTCCTCAAGGACTGTGTTGCCAAATTGAAGAAGCAGGTTTACAAGGAGAAAGGTCTAACTGGTGGCTGACCAGCTGCAATGTTTGTTATGCTGTTTCCTTTTTCATTTTAAGCCAGCTGTGTGTAATTTTCATTGTATGCTTTGCTAATGAAGTGTATTGCTTGCTTTTACATAAAGAGCAAAGGCACAGTTCCGATGAGAATTTAAAATCCATTTCTTAAATTAAGGCAGAGTCCTGTATTAAGTTAACCGATGCTTCATAAGTCACTTTTTCTAATGTGTTGTTTTTCTGTTGTCCTACTATCAGAAACTGTTAATATGCTTGAAATTCAAGGTGAAATAAAAGACACACTTTCCAATAAGGTGTATGGTTGAGTGAATTATGAGTCTGAGAGGAGGCAAAACCAAAACCAACCAAACAAGAGCAAGTCAGAAGGACCTCTGACTGCAGTGAATACAAACAGAAGACCAGAATTCTCTACTTGTAGAAAAGTCCTCTTGATTTTCAGCCAGTCTGATTGGTAGCTTTGTTTATGATTTCATTTGACCAAATTAACACATATATCAAGCTTAAATTTTAAAAGTAGTGGTGGTTTTGTCACCCATTAGTCCTACTGCAGGGCTGTTTCTGTATGACTGACTGGGAATCTATGAGTAATTTCCAGTTTGCATCTATTAATTGGCCCTTTCTTGTAGTTTTTTATATGTCTGGCCAATTTCTATTTGAACTTAGCTTTTGGTTTTCTGTCTGAATTTCTGTGCACTGTAGCAGTGCCCTTGTAGCTCTTGACAGGTGTGTCTGCTTTTCCAACTCTGGAATGTTTCTCTTTTGAACAGACTTGGAAGCTTACAGTTAAGCCAAGGTGGTCTCTTGCTCTGCCTACTTCTCTATCTTTAAAGGAGATAAACTGTTTTTGTGCTTCCAGGAAGAGAATTTTAGAAAAACTCCTGGCACGTGCTAGCTCCTTTATCCTTTGTGGAAGCTTCCCATGAAATCCTTCCCAATTTAGCTCTGAGAAAGCTGAAATTTTCTTTTCTAAAATTTAAAACATTTTTTCTAATACTAACCTGCAATGTGCTCCAGTTCCTCCCGTTTGTTCCCCAGGCTTTGTGCATTGATATGCATACAATTGAGGTAGTTGGTCTTCTGGCTGTCATCTTGCCAGGCAGGTAAGGAACATTTGTCTTAATTTCCCCCCCCCATGCAAATAAAAGAGATAGTTACTTATCCTCTACTCCTTCTGGTATCTAAAGTAGCTCAGTCTGGCCTAGCATGAGTATTTCTGTACAGTGCTGCTCAAAGACTACAATCTAAGCTAGTTACAGCTATAAAACAAAATCTCATGTTGGACCCATTTCATTTTGTGTAATAACATGGTAAGAAAGACTGACTCAATAAACTAAATAATTAATAGGCTTCACTGAATGTAAAACCAAATTCAAAGCCTTGATCTGCAAAAGGAGGAGATTTGACACTGAATCTATTTGATTGCCTACACTGCTGAGCTCTTTGGATGCTTTGAGCTTTAGTGCTGCTGTGTCTTTGGTATTTTGATTTGAATTGGAGTCTGTGAAATTCACATTTCTGCAAAAAGAATTTGGTTTCAACAAGCTGGAATTTTCCAGAGGACATGCTAACCATCTAGTCTGTGCAGGTGCCTTTTAAAAAGTTAGTAGTAACTATGGTAGTTTAAATGAATGGAGACACTTTTAAAATATAGTTCTACATTGTTAAATACCCAGGAGCTCTATTGTAAATGTCTTGCATCCCAGTGAAATGCATATGTTATATCCTAGGAACCTGTGATTTCAATTATTGCTCCTTAAAAGATTTTATCAAGACAGAATTTAGCAGACTTCGCAATCATTTAATTTCCTGACTTCATTTGATATAGTGGGATTACACAGCAGTGTAGGTGTGTCCAAGATTTTATCTTGATTGGATCTTTTAACTGAGAGTATGAATATATTTCCAGATCTTCATCTGATTCTACAGTAAGAGGTTAAACAAATGGCACAAACTTGAGTATTATCAGATTAATGATCCATAGGAGAGAGAATTTTATTTACTGTTGATGCAAACTATATGAGGTTCTTGCAGATGTTGATCTTCAATCAGAAGCTGTGAATTAAAAAGATCACAGCGCAGCCTGTTGCCATCTAACTACCAGATATTCTCTGGAAATAGTTATTAGAAACTCTGTTAACTGACACTTAGTTACTCTCCTGATGATAGTCTTTAAAACTAGATCTTGGGCTAATTTTTAGGAAGAGGACAAGATAAAAAAAGAATTTCTGAAATTTTTTTAGTAGCATTTTGCTGTCTAACCTTAAGAAATATCCTCTCTGGTTGGTCTAGTGCCTGTTGGTGTCAGTAGAGGAACTATGATTCACTATACTGAATTTTTAACATGACTTCAACTCGTAATATCTCTGTGTGCATAAAATGGATTTAATATTTACCATTTTACTATGCTCATTGATTGCTGTTTTCTCTCAGTTTCTTGCGCATGTACTTGGACATAAAGATACAGAATGGAAAAGTATTACTGTGGGAACTGGATTTCTTAATGAAAGCCTAGTGCTGTATGGATAGAGCTCAGCAATTTTCACCTCTGAGAATCATGATCTTAGAGAAGTTTGGAGTAAATACATATGGAGCGATGTGTCTATATATAAATATAGATTAGTAAAATATAGTAAATAATACAATTAGTAAATACAGATTTATTAAAAGACCAGATGTCACAGATGGTTTCCACATGTGCAGATTTATTTGGTAAATATATACATGTACATATTTTGTGTGTATATGTGTATATATATCCCTGTGTGTGTGTGTATGTATCCTCAAGTAAAAGCATAAAATCATAAAGTGTCATAAATCATAAAGTGTCTTGGGTTGGAAGGGACCTTAAAGATCAGCTAGTTCCAACCTCCAGCCATGGGCAGGGACATCTTCTTCCACTAGACCATCCAGCCTGAACACTGTCAGGGATGGGGCATCTGCAGCTTCTCTGGGCAACCTGTCCCATTGCTGCACCACCCTGACAGTATTTCTTCCCAACAATCCCAATTCTCGTAATCTTTCTTCATCAGAGTGATGCTCCATCCCTCTGATCATCTTGGTGTCCCTCCTCTGGACTCACTCCAACAGGTCCTTGTCCTTCCTGTTGCTGGGACCATGCAGGTGGGGTCTCACAAGAGCGGAGCAGAGGGGCAGGATCATCTCCCTCACCCCGATGGCCACTCTGCTTTTGGTGCAGCCCAGGATACATTTGGCTTTCTGAGGTGCCAGCTGACTCATCCAGGCCAGGCCAGCCTCTCATCCACCAGCCCCCCCTTCCCATCAGGGCTGCTCTCGGTCTGCTCATCCCGCAGCCTGGAGTGATACTGAGGATTGCCCTTACCCAGGCGCAGAGCCTTGCACTTGGTCTCATTAAACCTCATGACACTGCCATGGGCCCACTTCTCGAGCTTGTCCATGGCCCTGTGGATGGCATCCCGTCTTTCTGGACTGTGCGGTCTAGTCTGGAAATCTAGTCTTGCAAGAACTGAACTGTCACAGTCCTTCTACTGCTTCAGAGCCAAGGTGTCATTGTCAGCTTCAGGAGTAGCCAGCATATGTCAAGGTTGGTCAGCCCTTCACAGAGGAGGAGCTGAGAATTGATAGTTACGCATCTTTCAGAACTAGAGAACCTCATTTCTGTGAAAACTCAAGGTGCATTAAAATGAAATTTCAGTGCATTTGACTGGCAATGAACACTGTCAGGATCTGTCACTATGGCTCACATGGATTGAATCAATCTTCTGTGAAAAGACAGTGTAAGTTTTTCCTGTAGGGGGAACACATAGATCTGATAATCCATAGTCAGCAGAGACCATAAACCCTTTTAAGAACTATTGCCTTATGGGGTGCTATTGAAATGTTTAAAACTAGAATTAATATATAAAAAAAATTGTGGTTTATTCTGTTGATAAATAGGATTTTCTCATAGAGGACAACATCTATGTATCCTGGAGAATTTAAGTCCGTTTTAACAATGGGGAAATCATTACTATATGATTCCTGATTTTTTTTTTTCAAGCATCTTCCCTCTCCCAGTATTTGCATAAAAGTGTTTTTTCGTATTAAAAAAATATTCTGGTGACATTCCAGTATATTGTATAATTCTGTGTTATGGTTTTCTTTCTTGGCACAAAATGCAAGCACTGGATGTTTTTCCAGAAGTCATACTGGCCACTCAGCTAGCTGTCCTTTAGGTATATTGGCAAGTTAAAGCTCCTTGGTTGTCTGCCATAGGCTTAAAGAACTAAAGTGCTCTGTATTGATTTTCTGACACTTTTCCTCAATTTTATGCTTGTAAAAGTATGTAGTATTCATCCACTTAAGGAAAAGGTAGGTGAGAATTTATCAGAAGATTTAGCCATTTGACTGTTACAACATCGTATGTCCACAACGCTTCCAAAATATCACTTGTTGGAAGCTTGTAACTCCAAAGAGTGCTTAATTTGTTGTTTTGTGATTTTCCCTTTTTAAAACATGAAATAAAAATAATGGTATCTCTGGGACACTTTGAAACCACATATTGAGTATAATTCAAAATAAGCAATAATGCAGAAAAACTGTGTTTCAAATAAATAATATTACTGAACTGTTGAAAAATATAATGCTACCTAAGAGATGGAGAGAAAAAAAAAGCTCTCTTCTAACTGGGACATGATTCTTCAAGGTGTGCTACTGCCCCCAGAGAAGATCACATGTGTGAATGCCCGTCACTGTGAATTGCCTACAGAAACAGGCTTTGAAGTGAACCAACTGCACTACTTGTGGAAAAAGTGTCTTAAAAGTCAGACCATGGTGTTCTGCTCCCACCCTGGTGGAAAAGTTTACAGAGCAGCATGAGTTAAAGAAAGCACTCCTGGGTAATCTTTACGTTGGTGTCTTGGCTGGGAGCTTGAGCATCTCAAGCCAAGAGGGCTGAAAGCCTCCCTGATTCCCAGATGTTTCCCCTGGTGCCTGGGTGTGACCTCTTGCAGATGAGCTGCTGCGCTTTTGAAGGAGGCTGTAAGTGGCAGAACTGGCTGCAGTGGATCACCTGGAACAGGGAACATGGCAGCATTTCTGCAGGGAACAACCCAGACCAGGCATTCTGAATGAGAAATAAGCCATGTGCCAAGTTTCTCCAATTCACTGGTATCAGAGGGCTCCTGGCACATCCTCTGCTGCATCCTGGAGCCCACTGAATCCTTTGGGCTGAAACTGCTGGCTTCATATCCCCTCTCATACAACCAGAATTTGAACTGACAGCACATGCAGTGGAGGGGGAGAGTGGGAAGCTCGGAGAGCATGGTACTCCCCAAGGGGCACCTGAGATAGTTGGAGCTGCTGGGGCAGGAACAGACCCTGTCATAGGGCCAGAAAAGTTGTTCTGTGCCAAAACCTTGATTTCCCACGGACAGTGGAGATAGGGCTTGAATTCGGGCTTCACATCTTCACCAGACCAGCTTCACATCTGTTTTTTTAGAAGCAGTTTCACTGCTGTCTGAATACTTCGGGAACTTCAAAGGAGAAGCTGTGGAGCACTGAGACTGGGCTGCTCTCTGCATCTGGCAGTGGCACACTAAGGGGGATTTAGGACCCCAGCTTTTGACTGAAACATTCAATTAGTTGTTTTTTGGGTTGAGCCAGTTCCAGTCCTGGTCCTGGGCTCAAATGAGTGCCCAAAATTACTACACACATAAGACAGAAAGCACCATACTGAAGTTTATAATTGCCCTGCTATAAAATTCCTCATACAATTCCATCCTGAAGTAATATTAAATTTTTACATTTCCTTTGTTTCAAACTTTGTATGTTTTCTCATTCCTGGAAAATCAAGCAAAGTTTTTGAAGTAAAAAGACACAAAAGAAGGGGAATAAGGAGGTAGAGAGAAGAAGCCCACAAGGCAAATAAACCCATTACAATCAAACAAAATGTGTATGTGTATACAAATGGAAGATATTAAAAAAGACAGTGAGAAGGCTCAAAGCCTCATTCTCTGCTTGAGCCCAAACTTTTCTTAACATAAACCAAAAAACTAGCTGAGAAATTCCATACATAAACACATATTAAAAAAGACAGTGAGAAGGCTCAAAGCCTCATTCTCTGCTTGAGCCCAAACTTTTCCTAAAGAACATAAATCAAAAAAATAGCTGAGAAATTCCATACATAAACACATTATTACTTATTATTTGTGAGACAGAATCTACATGAAATGGAAACCAATCAGGTTTAGTAATTGGAGAGGTTTGCTATTTTCTTCTTTTTTTTTTGTCTCCCTTTTTCTTTTGCCAAAGCAAGAGATATAGGACAATGAAACATATTTTTGTGATGAAAAAAAGCAAAGACTCTTTTACTTCTGTTCAGTTTCTCACTCAAATGGTTAATTTCCTCATTCGTCTTCCAAATTTTCTTAAAACTGGGTATGGATATGGACCTATGTTTTCTAAAGTCTGTGAGTTAAACTGCTCAGTTTTTTCATACTCTAAAGAATTTTGTAGATCACTACTACATTCATCCTCAAATACCTCTTTTTCGGCTCTAAATTTACTTTTGTACAGAAGTCTTTCATGTCATCCTTACAGTCTCTTTTTCTGAGTTTTTCCTAGTTGTATGATATCCTGAAAAGCATGATGCCATGGCATGATGCAGTGCGTTTCTTCATTTTCTGCATTGTTTTTACTGGTTTTCAATGTGGTTTTCATCCTTTACTGCAGTAATTCCAAATAATAATACTTGACTTTTAGCTGTGGCTGAGCTTTAAATTAGTGTTTTCACAAATATACTCAAAGCAACCCTGAGGCCTTTGTAATATAACAAGAAATTCAGACACAATTTTCTGTATCTGTGCTTAGGAATTCTTTTTCCCCTGCATCCATAGGCTTTCACTCACTGGACAATGGTTTTCATCTTCAGGCTATTTAACTGCTTGGTAACACTTCCTAGGGAAAACTGTTTAATGCCCTATTCAGCCAGTCTCAGAGTTGATGATCCTGAGTCCATCTCTGCCATCTGTGAACTTGGCAACAGTTGTGAACTCATTATTTGTTCCATATTTCATATAAATTCTGAAAATATGGAGCAGCAAAAAAGGCCTGACAGCAGATTCTTGCCATCTCAGTCTATTTATTTTTGCCTAGCTTTCTGTCTTTTAACCAATTACTACTCTCCTCAAAGATTTTTTTACTCTTATTGCATGATAGTTTCTTTCTTTTACCTTAGCAAGGGATCTTGCTGAGAAGCTTTGACAAATCAGGCATATTCCATTCCAAAGGTCAACCTTAGCTATATTCTTATTAATTTTGTTTTCTTGCTTTGGTTATCTTTTCCCCTCTAGTTAAATGCTAGTTTAGTTATTTAAACTGTTTCTTAATTGGAGTATTTTTATTTTCTCCTTTTCTGCTTTTTATCTATATTTATTTTTTTCCTTTTTTTGCTAATATCCTTACTTTCTGTTCAAAACCTCTTCATCGTGTCTGATAAGATTTTTAGCCATTTATTTGATTTTTTTTAATGAACCCTGTTGAATTGTTCTCAATCAAATTGAAGGAGAAGGAGATCTGGAGGGACTAGAGAAGAATTTTTCCCTTCTCCAGGGGTATTGAATATACATTCTGCTTGTTGTTTCTGTGGCTGTATTTTGATTCTTGTCCTATTAATTACTCAGGAAACTCCCTAGCTACTTTTCATGGATGTTTTTGCCTAGATGTTGGCAATCACATGGCCATTTCTTGTTTTGCTTGAAATTTCTTTTTTTTTTCTATTTCCTCCCCAAACCATACCTTGTTATATAAATTTGTTGAAAGCATGAAAATAGTAAACAAGATTTTCTCTATGAAGTATTTTGAAACTTCTGTGTTACACAGTCCGTATATACTACAAAATGTTAATGTTGTCATCCAAGTCAAATGCCATATGAGTGTCTCAGATAACTTCCTTAAAGAATGAACCCTTCATATTTCTTCTGTATTTCACTGTGCAGCACAAAATGCCTTAAATTATGTACTTAAGGCACCATAATTTTATCTCTAACTACAAGGAATATTCTCTGTGCTTTGAGAATATTCCTGAAAACATATTTACGTAGAGGAAAAGGGGAAATAAAGTAAGATAAAAGAACTATAAAGTATTCTTCAATGTCTGGAAAATTGAAGAAATCTCACTCAAAGCAGAAAAAGGCATATTTCTGTGCTCTAAAACTGAGAAAAAGTGTGAGGCATACGTACGCAGGTGTAAGATCAGAAAGAAGGAGATTCAAATAGACTTCAAATTCTCAAGAGACAAAAATTAAAACAGGTTAATAGAGAGTTTGGCTAAACTTAAATGTTTTATTAAAATTCTTACTATGATTAACGTTATTAAGAATATGGGACACAAAAAAGAAAGGTCAGTAAGTGAATATTTAAATAACATGATATGAGACTCTAGAGTTTACTTTGGGAACAAGATGAAGCAATTTTTGATTCATTATGCTCTTGGGAAACTCATGAAGGGCCAAGGAATATTTGAGAACTGGTAAGAGGCAAAGAAATTGCATTTTACATAGCAGGAAAAGTAGTTTTAAGAAGGGCCTAGTAGCTGAAAAAATAGTAAATTCATAAAAATGNAATGATAGACAAATTTAATGTAGTTCCTTGATAGGGCAAGTAGTACAGTGGACAAAGAGAAACATCATTTATGATAAAACTGGTCTGATGTAGGCTTTTGGTTTGCCCCACCTGGGACTGTCACGAGCAAATTAAAAAGTATGTGAGGTGGATAGAAAACTCTACAGAGATTTTCAGTCAAAAAAGTCTATCTGGCTCTTAAGGTGAAATATTATTGAGGTGAAATCAGCTTCTGCTGAGGTTAGTGCCTGTGTAAATTTTCATGTGTGTCTTGTACTTGGCCCTCTAGAAAAACAAGATGTTTTCAGAAGACAACTGGCAGCTTTAAAGAAAACATGATTGTTATTTGAAATGGCCTTGCTAAATTGGAGGAATAGTGTAAAAGCAAAACAATGGGTGATGACTTGGTAATTTCATGGTTACCCTAACAAGAATTGCTTTCTTTCTAGCTTCTAATCCTTGAGTCACCTCTGCCTGTTTCAGGAAAATAATATAACAGCCATTCTGCTTTGTATTCAAGAATTGCACTTTGGTCATTTCTCCTCTGTGTGAAATACATCTGACCATGTGTAGAAATAAACATTGTTGTGGTGTGTGTGTGTGTTTTGTGGTTAATGATTTGTTCTATTATCCCGATGTTAATGGTTTGGTCTAACTTGTATCCTCCTACCCCTGCTGTCAATTCACCCAAGTACCAGCCTCTTATTCCAGCAAGTCAATCCTCCCTTGTGCCAACCCCCCCTGCTTGGCCATCCCCTTTGGAAATCCCCTAAACCTGGATGCCCCATTGGCCCATGTGACTCACTCTCCTCCCCTCGTTTCCCTTACTGGTTAGTGTAAAATGAAACCCCGCCTTATACTTCTCCCCTATTCTTACCCTATTGGTTGAAGATTTGGATCCACCCCTGAGACTCCCCTGTAGAAAAAGCCCTGCACGGCCTGATTATTGGTCTTTGGTCCCTGGTCCTTTCGTTTGGTGTGGGGTTTGGGAGCCGTACGGAAGCTCTCCTCCTTGTCCTTGCCCCCACCGTGCGGCTGCCTGCTGTCTAGTGCCATAGCGCAGCCGCTCTGAGCTGCGCCTCTGGCCATCCTGCTCCAGAGGTGTGTCCCACTCACGGCATGGTGCCTTGGGTGAGCTAGCTGGCTATCGGTCAAAACACTGCAGACATTTGTATCTCAATTGAGAATCCATAGCCAGGAGAAGGAAATAAACTGTGGTTTTTTTCTTATTTTAGCATAAACGTCCAAACTAGGCTAGATCGAATCTTTCCTGAAGAGCTTGTTATCATTTACGGAGAACTAAGAATTAATTACTATGTTGGGAGTAGCACCTACATTGGAGTTGTATTAATAACAGGCAAGATGCATCCTTCTCTTTAGCTGAATATGTAGTAGAAATAGAAATACTACCAGTGAATGTTTTTGTGTCAGTGAATGGCTGGAAAACTCATGATTACTGATGTTCTCTCAAAAGCCAAGTTCAGAAGTGAAAATATTCCAGAAACGTCCTCATTAAGATACGTGCAACTAGGCACATACATACACCATATTTTAGACACCAAGACAATTCATCAGATTAGACGTTGCCAGCTCCATCCCCGCTGACCTTGTTGTCTGGGGAGGTTACTAACTTACTTGCTTTGGACAGTTAATAACCCATTAGCTAACTAGTACTAGTTAATGTCCTCTTTCTATTTCAGAGCTCCCATTGGTTTCAACTGTCTATGAATAATCAGTGTTGCCCTTATCATGAGTGTGGTTGCTGTTTCCCTCTACCCCAAATCCTACATGTATATATTTCCAGGTAAAACCTAAATCATGTTCCTACTGTATTTTATTTCTGGACAAGTGAAATCTTTGTTAACGCTATATCCAAGAAATCTCCATTATTCCAATCAGCTAATCATTTTGAAGGTATGAAGGCTTCCAGATTTTGCTTCTTACTTTTGGATGAAGTTTTGGATGTAAGATATTCATCAAGTTGACAAATTACCTTTCTTTTTTGTTTGACTCTCACACCACTTTAATCCATCATCTTCAATGACTGAAATGTCTTCAATATTTTCAGATGACTGTATCCAAAGGTTTCCTTCCTTTCTTTTTGGGTGCTACAGCATGTCTGTGAAGAAGTCTTTTTGTAGCATAAAGAACGAAGACGAAGTGCTACCAGAATAGGTATGCGCATAGATGGTATATTTTTTCTTCTTTCTACTAACTGCTTTTATTTTGTCTTTCTATCCCTGAAAGCATGTGTATATCTCATATTATCCAAAAGAGGTCAGTCATTGTCTAGCCTTTTCATGCGTACACTGAGGAGAGTTGAGGAGAATATAATGTGGGCCTCTGGCTCTAGTGGTTTCTGATCTGCTCACTTCTAGCCCCAGAGGAACCATCAATCCTTATGTGGGTTAGCAGTGTGGTGGAGTAGTCTGTGATTCAAATGAGCCCTGGCAACTTTTTTTGAAGAGGACTCCAGGCCCTTTGCAGTGGCACTAATACTTCACAAGTCAGCAGATCATTCTTTCAGCTTCCTCCACACTGAGTCCCAGAAGCACTGATCTTTGGAATGTATAAGCACCACTATAAAGAAGAAGAGGCCTTAGGGCACATTTTTCAAATCAGTAGGGTAGAATCCTTGCAGGTCACCAAGACAGAAATCAGTTACTGGCCTTGGCTTCTGAGGCTAAGCAAGCAGCATTTCCTGACTGAGGAGCAGCCACATTCCTTCTCTCCTGCCAGAGTTGCTTCAGATTCCCTAGATAACCTAAAGCCTTCACACTTCCAGATCTTCTTCTGTTTCAGGCAAATACATATTTTTTGTATTTCACTCAGCCCATGTCCTTGTCAAGCTCTCATGCTGTTCTTCAGAGGACCTATTAACAGCAACTTTTTTGATGGACATTTTTATTTTGACTTCCTGACTTTCAGTGGATGTAGGAGCCAGTCTTTAAAATGTCTGTATGAGTAGATCCTTATATTTATTGGCATCCCCATTTGAACACAGCGTTTACAGAAGCAGTGGAAGATCTGCCAAGCAGATGTCTCCAATGAAGGCTCATTATGAAGAGGCCTTCCTCCACTGAAGTCCCAACAATTTTGTCCTTGCATATTATTATAATCTTCATTTTCCTGTTCTGTAACTTTTGACAGAAAACACCGTTGCACTACCTCTTTACTTTTCCTTTTTTTCGGTGGTTTTCTTTAGGTGACTACAGAAGTAAAAGTTCTTATTGAAGCCTAGAGTATGTTCCTACAAGATAGTGATTACAAAAATGAATAATAAATAAGTGGTTGTTATAATAAATATGTCATTTGGGAAGCCAAGTCGATGTTGGTAGTCAGAATAAATTGGCAGGACAGAGAAGCATTGAATAATTTGGATTAGAAAGGATTTCTGAAAGTAACCTGGTATTTCTGCTCAAAGAAGGGCCAACTTGGAAATTGAAGCCTACCTTGAAGTTAGATTAAGTTGCTGATCCATAAGGTCAACGTTTTTTCAGAGCCCTTTAGTTATGGACAATGCTCACATTTCATGTGATGGCAGAAACTTTTGCTTTATACTCTTCTTCTGTACCCAAAAAAAATTATTGTTAAAGATATTCTGTAGATTCCTGTCATTTGATGGAGAGGCTACAGTACTGGGTATGTTAAAGACATGATGTAGAATGGACCAGAAACCAAATGAGAAAAGATGCCCAGGAGCAACAGACAAAGGGCAGGAACAAAAAAACTGAATTAATGTTATCAACCCACTTATCACCAGTGGACCAATCAAGGCAGAGGTAACAGAGACAGTAGATTGGGAAAGCATCCTTTTATTGACCATTTTCATCATTGGAGAGCATATTTCCATCACAAATATAATTTTCTAGCTGTGATATTCTTGAGGGAGGGGTGAGAAGAGGAAAACAAGAAGGGCTAGTCTGATCCTAGCAGTGGACAAGTAATACATATACTGGAAGGGTTACATACACACCACACATTCCTGTACAAAATGGGCTTTAAAATAGATTGAGATATGTGATCTGCTACAAACATCTATATTTTGTGGGCTTGTACAAACTCAAATAATGCACTGATGTATTTGATGCTCCTTGAAACAATTATGCTTTTGGTTGCACTTAATTCTGTAACAGCTAGTTCACTTCTGCTTTAGCTTTGCTCTTGCCAGATCAGGATATCAAACGAAAATATAGTGGATACTCAGATGTACTTTTGAAACTAATAGCTACTGTTGTCCAGAGCAATAGCTAGTATCCTAATAGTAAAACTATTTTCTATTGACATGGGAGCAAAAAAGCTTTGGTTTTCTTTTGATATCTCTAATTACTAATCAAAGGGAATCCTACCTAATTTGCAAGAATTTACATCATAGTGCAGTTCCATCATAGAATATTGCAAATTAACGATGAAGGAACGAGACAATGTCACAAGCTTATCAAAATCAAAAGGTGATCTCAGGACACAGTTACAGCAGTTCAAGCCCTCAGAACTTGTAATTAACATTGCTCATCAGAATTGGTCATTAGATATTTTTCCACTTTCTTCTTTTTCCTTAATTGTTCATGTATACTGAAGGCAAACCAAACTAGAAAGTTACTTAGCATATGTTCTTTGGAGCACTTAAAACTGTCAGGAACCATCTAATCCTTAGCCAAATTATTTGCACAGTTTGTTGATTTGGAAAAAAATACATGTAGCTAACACAAAATTAAGCAGCTCCTGTGTGCAGATGGATTTGGGGGATTCTTGAAATCTCCGAGCTAATAGAACTACCACATGTGCTGGCTACCAAAATACATCTTGTTACTTGTTGTAGGTCACTGACTCTGGAAACTTGCTTTCCTGCCTGATGTTAAAACTTAGCACTTCTTTCTGTAAACATAGTAAGGAGAACTGGAAATTTCCTTACTAAGACACATTTTTATAGCCTTGGCCTGTATTTTAACATGATGTGCTCTAAGTTCAAGTATATTGTCTTTTTTAAACGTAATTATACTGCTTTGCAGCTAAAACACTCCTTGAACTAATAGCAATATGGAGCAATGTCTGTTTCTCCAACTTTTTTCCCTTTCCAAAGCACATCAGTATTTCATAAATGTCATCTGTATCTTTGAAGAAAACATGTTTTTAAGGAAAGTTATTTAGCTGATGAAATCAATAAGGATATAGGAAATTTGTCAATTCTTTACTACTAGAGTGATAAAGACATACAATGCTTTTGGAAGCTGATTATGTGGAATTAGACCGAGAAATACATAAGTCTTTCAAAATAGGCTTCTTTTTAGGAGCAAAACAGAAAACAGTTTTCACTCTTGAATTCTTAACCAAGAGGAAAACTGGAACTCTGCCGTATTCTACTGATGGTGCTCCAGGAAACACCTGATCATTATAGTGCACCTTGCATTTTCTTTTAATTAACTTGATTTAAGATTCTACTATGTCAAAATGGCAATCACTCCAATTTACTTTTCATTCATATAAATAACAGATTTACAGAAAAGAAGCAGTGCCATAGATCATCTGACCATCATGACTGTTATTCTGTATTTCGCAATGACAAGTAGCAGACACTTAATATAAATTTAATATAGATAGAGTATGCTACACCTGCTCACTTCCCTGGAGTGAGTTTCTCATTTATGACAGTCAGTGGTTGTAAACATTTCCTGAACTGTGGGTCTCATCTGGACTATCCTGCTATGTAGCCCCTGATGGATCTAGTTTCCATGAGAATTTTTTAATGCCTTTTGGAGTCTTTTGGACTTTTGACCTCCCCAACATCCTGTGATAATGAGTTCCACAGTTTAATTTGAATGAGATCTAATTATGTGTGAAAAATTACTTCCTATGTTTGTTTTAAACTTTCTGCCTGGTAAATAAATTGGATACTCCCTGATCATTATACTAAGAAAAACAGTGACTAATGCTAGCCCATTCAATTTCTGTACATATTTCATGGTTTTATAGATCTCCATCATGTCTCCCTTTTGCTATCTCTGTCCAAACTGAGAGACTATGTCATCTCCTCTTGCTTTAAAATGACTTCATTTTTTTTTCAAATATGTGTGAGAATACATAATGATGGAAGAGTGAAGGTGATGATGCTCTTTATGACAACTCACAGTAAAATGACTGTAACTCCAATCCTTTTCCAAATAAGAAGGACTTCTGGCAAGCCAGCCCTTCTGACTATTGGGCTGTTTTAAAGTGAGTTTCTGCTTATTTGCATACTTTTTACAATCTTTCCCTAAAAAGACAATTTTCATGACTAGTGCATGATTTCTGATATTCTCGTTAAGTTTACACTCTGAAATTACTCTTTCACCTCTTTTTATCCCCAAATAAGTATAATTATCAGTTTTTTTTTTCTCTAATCTAATAATTAAAGAGTGACGTTAATGACCCAGTCACTGCAAAAGCTACACTTTGTTTTCACGACCTGTTTAGATATTATAGGTTAGTAATGCAAGTACTTAATCCACTGGCAGAATTCACACCTACAGAAAATGAGATTTCTATGTCCAGCTGCTTTGTGTGAAGCACAAAGCAAAGACATGCAATTCAGCTGGTTCCAGCAGAGCTGCAGTGCTGACTGTCAGAGCTGTGTGCAGAAGGAGTTGTGGGGACCAGTGGAACCAGAACTTCTACGAGAAGTGCTGTGTACGTATAGCGAAGTAACTGAGATCCCAGGTGTGCTGTGTTTCCTTGTAGTTCCAAACTTTTGTTTGTAATCAAAATAATCATAACTGCAATAAACTCTGTTTTTGTCAAATGAATGCTTTTACTCTGATTTGATTAAGTATTATATTTTATTATAGTATTCAGCAATCTTTCGCCATTAATGTTTTTCAGGTGTACACAAGTTATTTGTAACAGAAAGCAAGCACAGGGGGCAAGGGGGGAGCAGTCACTGTCTCGGTGCAGTGCTCTGACACTTTGTCACCATGAACCTCCTTGAGCTTTGGATCTTAGATTCTCAGGCCATGTTCCCTAGGTTTTGCCAATCTTTTGGTTCTTGGTCATATTCCAGCAAATTGGGGCCAAGCTTTAAGTATTCTGGAAACTGGACTTCGTTCAAACCATAAAATAACTGAGAGTTTGGGAAAATATTTTTATAAAACTTATTTTAATTCAGTCAAAATTCAGTGGATTTGTATGAGTTTTACTATTCTCGTTTTATATTCTATATGAATGGACCCATGTAACTGGAATCTGAAGCTGATGAATCCATATGGAAGAAGAACAAAAGAAAAAAATTCTTACTGTAGCTAAAAGTATTAGCTGGTTTTGCCCATTTCCATGAAGCAAAGCAAGAGATGAGTAATTTTCTACCATTCTACATTGTAAAATTAACAAGGTTCAAGGATCCATTGCAATATAATAGTTTTCTGGCAAACTGAGATAATGTTCTATAGGCTCACACTGTGATCTTAAACTGTTCTGGGGCCATAGGGGCAAGCATATGAATTGTACTCCTACCTAGAAATAACGTAGCTCACATGCTAGAAAACATCTGAAATCCATTTTGAATATTTTCTCTCACACACAGCATTTGGAATGGTTCACTTCTTGCAAGTTAAAATGTTTCTCACTCACAGGGAGGTCACATAGATCAGCAAAAGGCAATTTGACCAAAGTCCTACTTCTGAGGGGAGGGTATGCACTTGCAGAAGCCCACAATATTGTCACCTATGTGTATGTTACTGCATCACCTTACTGGAGGTTTTCAGCTCAGCCTGAAAACAGTTCCTAGAATAACAAATAAACTCCAGAGGTCTAAAATGTAGTCTGTAAAACTCCGTGGTGTGTCTCATGTGAGGCTTGGATATAAACAGGCATAAGTGGTGGAACTGGGGCCAGTACACACTAGAGGGGGCTGATAGTGTCGAAGGAAAGATTGGCTGGCCCAAAGGACACGTAAAAGATCATGAAGGCAGTAATATAACCACAGGCAAAATTAATTCTTGTCTGCCAGTTTGCAAGTTTAGGGCTCTTTGACTTCACATAGTTTAATTCAGAAACAGACTTAAGACAATGAGAATTTCTCAAGAATCTTTTAAATGCAAACTTTATCTCTCATTTTTCTCTGTAAGCTGCCTGAAAAAACCATTTTCTTAAATGTAGATGGCATATTTATTCATTAATGTTGTAAAATTAATGTTGATCAGTGACTTTTGCAAGATTTATTGCAGATTGTGGCCCTAGCAGCTACTTGAGTTTAAGTTGAGAGGATGACAGATCTGTTTATTGGAAAATACCAAAGAATAATAGATTATGCTGAGTTGGAAGGGCCTGATCAGGATCATGGAGTCCAACTCCTGGCACTGCACAGGACATCACAAGAGTCACACCATGTGCTTGAAAGTATTTTCCAAACACTTCTTGAACTCTGTCAGGCTTGTTGCTGTGACCACTGCCCTGGGGAGCCTGTCATAAACCTTCCCTGATTCAGCTCCATGTTGTTTCCTTGAGTCCTGTCACTGTCTCCACAGGAGATCAGTGCCTGCCTCTTCCCCTCACAAGAAGCTGTAACTGCGGTGAGGTCTCCCCTCAGTCTCCTCCAGGCTGAACAGACCAAGTGCCCTCAGCTGCTCCTCACACAGCTTCCCCTCCAGGCCCTCCACCATCCCAGTGGCCCTCCTTTGAATGCTCCCCAGTAACTTAATGTCTTAGATAATTGGATTTCAAGGCCTTGGGATTGTAATTAATAAATGCTTTCAGTCATATTCTATGATATTTATTTAAAGTCAGTCTTTGGGATGTCAACTGAAAAAAATTACTTGAAAGCAAAGTTGACATGAACTATTAAAACATTTCGAAATAACCATTTCCTTACAAAATGGAGCTAAGCTTTTTGTAGGCTAAAATTCAATAGCATTTAATCTTACTGGAACAAATTTTGGAAAAGGTTTGCAGAGGCAGATAGGGGTACATACAGGCTTGAATACTTGTATGAAGCCTATCAGGCTGAAAAATTTCATAATTTACATTTTTTTTCCAGAAGTCTTTACTTGTTATTCACATATTGACAGCTGATCTGTACATTAGATGACTGCCTCAACTGACCCCTCAGTAATTAACTGAAGATTCCCAGAGGGTGCAATTAAAATGTATTGTAATTGTTGAAGGCATTACCTGGTCTGTGGTTTTACATGAACACAGAGACTACTTGGGTAAAATTCAATACTTGGCCAGGTAAGCCCAGCAATGAGAGAAATCACATGAGCTGAAATTCTCTTTTGGGTTCAGCATTATTATTCTGAAAAGCAGAGATTCATTATTTCTCCAGCATGTATCTCAGGAGTGTCTCTTTTAAATTAATGTTACTTTGATGAGATTACCTATTCATTATAGTGTTAGTTAAACTTTACTCTGAGATTTGTTCTTTGTAGTTCAGAATTAGATTATCTCTAAACGCATTATTTGTTTGAAAAGGAAGAACACTCCTCTGGTTCCAAGACCACACAATGGCTTCTGCATATCCCAAATGGCATTGGATGCCTGTGTGAGGACAAGTGAATTGAATCATTTGTATTAACAAAAAAGAATGAAAATATTTTCCTTTGCTTTAGAAAGATGTCTTATTTGAGAGGATCATGTAAATCATGTATACTTTTTGACTTATGTATTTTATTCCTATGGCTTTATGTATATTCTTAACCTTAATTCCTAGAAAATAATTGGTTTCTATCCTTCAAACACTTTTCAGAAGGGAGCCTCCAACTCACAGTGTATACACAGTAGTCAGAGACTTACTGCCTTATCTGAAATCAGTAGAGTATGGCTATTGCTGTTTCCTAATCAGAGCTGTTTGGGGGAAGAGCTGTGGGAACTGACAGGAAACTCATCTGGAGTCCTAGGCAATCTGCCCCAGTGTTGCTACCTAGTCAGTTCAGCTGATATGTTTCTTCCCCAGACATATTAAAGCAGTTGGAAAGACTCCAGTAGACTCCAATGGGCTTACATCACACAATTATATGACTGCTGGAGAACTGGAAATTGATAGGCTATGACTTTAACTGGAAATTCTTTTGAAATCAATGTAAAGTGATATGGGAGTATCTTGACAGATATTCATCTTAGTGACATATTCTTGGTTTCCCCTAAGTACTGTCATTGCTGAATACCAAGGAGTGAATGGACTTGAGGTTTAATAAAATACTTCCTTCTCACTATCTGGGCAGGGATGGAAGCTTTGCAGCATGTAACTGCAAGGGCACTCGTACTGACCCAGGACTGCGGCTGTCTGCAGCCTTAGGCGAGTGCAGTGAGGCAGTCACTGGGCCGTCGAGGCACTGGAACAATTATTTTCCCAAAATAGTTTCAGTATTCAATTTCCACGTAAGGAATTTTCTTTCTATTGACAAGTTAATTGCCTGAATTAGATAACTGCAAACGTAATTTTCATTACTTTGGAAAAAAATTTAAAAATTTACTATCTCAAGCAAGTCTTAGCATTCTCTATTCCCTGAATGTCATGTTATTATCCAGACTTCTTACCTCTCTGTAAGGAGAAGGCATGAATTAGTGACTTCTCTGTGGACAACTGGGAACAGCTCACAACATTTAAATTACATGTTAGAAACAGTTATCTACTCTTCATTTTCCCCAGGGTGTTCTGAGCCTTCACACTTAAATATACTCAACTGCCTTAGTGAACTCAGTAAAACTACCAGCAAAAGCTTTAGGATTGAGCCATTTGCAGTAGGTTTGGTCTTCAGGATACTCTTACTGATTTATTTCCATTTACAAGGTACTGTTAGTTGGGCAGTATATAAAACACTTCTGATGTAATATTAAAAGATGAAGTTGTGGTTTTGGACTAATATTGGCTAGAAATTTGGAGATTCAGAAATAAATATATTGAAGTCAGAGTCAATCCAAAAAGCAATCCCATAGGCATGCCTGTTTCCTGGCCAAGCATTGTAGTCTTCCTATACTGATGCTTTGCATTCAGATTTAGGGTTTCCCCAAAGGGCAATAACTTTTAACAAGACAGATTTTCATTTCTGTCTTTTATGGACTCTCTAGCTCTCTCAGGAATGACAGGAAGATGTTTTGCTGGATAAAAGGTTAAGTCATGAACCAACATTGACTTTGTGAAATGGTTTGGTCTGAAGTGTTTTACCATATATACTGTATAACACACAAAGAGTTAATACAATTCATATCATGTGTGCTGACTATAAGGAATCAGTGTTGACATTCATTCAGGCTTGTTTCTATAAGGAAGTACTTCAGTTATTGCCTTTGTCTTCTATTAATTTCCTTTCCTTTTTGCCAAGAAGCATGTTTTTTTTCAAATGAATCATTAATTTTTTTTCCAACATGATTATTTTGTTTAGCTAAATTTTGAGGCCCTCTTAATAATCTGGAAGGAAATCTTGATAAGAAACAAAACAGATCTTGGAATTAGTTTTCTGAAGCCATTTTTACACTCCTTTAAAAAGACCAAGGAAATATTTCAAAGGAGTTCAAAGGGAGGGAGTAGAACATTTGGTGCAGATGTGACTTTATGGTATGTGACTGCAAATGAATGGCAACGTAAAATGTACATTTTTACTATCAAATATAAACAAATTTGTTTCTTATGTTTCTAGGGTTGTTTTTTTTTCTCTTTGTTTTATTTTGTGGCATGTATTGATTGCATTTCAGCAGCTGGGTTCATCTGGGTTCTGAATTAGTGGGGTTTTTTATATGACCATAACTCTGTGATGAGTGTTAAATATTCATAATAGTTCACTACAGCTCTCATTCAGTTGCAACTATTTTGATAGGCTATGCAGTATTTATATATTATAATAGCACATAGCTTTGTGAACAGAGTTTCAATGCTTTTGGACCTCCTATGTATTTGTCTTGGGTTAATATTTAATAAAACTTAGCTAGTGCCACAGCTTTGAGGGATTAAAAACTCTCTTCCATTGATCTGCCTATTTCCATCAACTTTATGAGCTCTTTGTCAAATTTGCTTAAATTTTGGTTACCTTGAGATCAGAAGTTTGCAGGCAGGGTGGGATTGATAGTATGGTATGTTTTTTATATTATTTTTAATGTTTTTTTACTGAGTATCCATACAAGAATTACACACCAGTACTGAACATTGTCTGCTGTTATATGTCCCTTATTCTCTCCTCAGCTTTTGGCAATCAATGGCTTAGGGATTTCCTGAATTAGAGGCAGCATCTGGACCATCATATTTTAATAGCCACTGGTGGACCCTTTCTCCACGAATTTGTCTAATCTCTTCTTTAACTCCATTTATGCTTTGGCCTTAACAACATCCTGTGGCAATGAGTTCCAAAATGTAATTACGTGTTGTGTGAAAAAGTACTTCCTCTTGTTGATTCTTAAATACTTGTTACGGGCAAAGTGCATTCTCTGCTGAGTGATAACACTGTGTTCTTTACTGCACTTGGAAGCAATCACACCCTGGACAATAAGTGTTCCCTACGGTAGGCCAACCTGGCTGTATGTGGACATCAGTGAGAAGAGTGACAAGAACAAAAGAGAGTTGTGTAGAAGCCCCTTGTTTATTTGACTTTGTTCTGTCATGAGACTGTATGTAAGGACGTTATGCCCTTAAACAGGAATTGCACTGCTGGGTCATTTATTGATGATGTTTAACAAACTGGACAAGTGTTTATTGTAGGCTCTTCCTCTTCCCGTACTTTGCAAATGAACTGAAATGTAAACTCCAGTATACCGTACATGGTTAGATGTAAGTTTCCATTGCTCTGTGTTTAACAACATACAGTTAATATATTATGCACTTAACACTGGTGTTTGCAACACAGATAATGTAGTTGTCTAACCCACGTGATATACTTACTGTGTCAAGGTCATTTTTTTTCTNGATGTTTACTGTTTGAACTTGCATTTGCAGTGCAATCCTACATTTTTAAGAGGAAGGTTCAAGAAATAATATTACTATAGATGACAGTCACTCTTTTCACATGGGTTTTAAAGATAGAATAAAATTGTTACAAGAACATTCCTGGTTGCACTATAATACGGTCTTCTCTTTAATTTTTCATGAAATGGAACACAAATTTAACAAGCAATAGAAACAAAAGTTGGCTAAAGAAACACTCTACTTGCAAAGGAAAGTGAAACACTGCTTTATGCTCAGATGACAAAGACTGTCATAATGTCACTAACCAGTGAAAGTGTCTTCAGCTGAAGCCATAAAAATGCTTCAAAATAGAATATATTTTGAGGGGGAGACATATCGCATATTCTCTGTTGTCAAATTGTAGGCATCTCCCTAAGATACACAACAGTCTCTCTGTCTTCCCATTCATAGAAAATCCTAAAAGAGAAGTTCTTCAAAGAGAAACATTTAAATTCAACTCCTATGCCAAAAAGAGACTATAGGAAGCTATNAATTTGTTTCTTATGTTTCTAGGGTTGTTTTTTTTTCTCTTTGTTTTATTTTGTGGCATGTATTGATTGCATTTCAGCAGCTGGGTTCATCTGGGTTCTGAATTAGTGGGGTTTTTTATATGACCATAACTCTGTGATGAGTGTTAAATATTCATAATAGTTCACTACAGCTCTCATTCAGTTGCAACTATTTTGATAGGCTATGCAGTATTTATATATTATAATAGCACATAGCTTTGTGAACAGAGTTTCAATGCTTTTGGACCTCCTATGTATTTGTCTTGGGTTAATATTTAATAAAACTTAGCTAGTGCCACAGCTTTGAGGGATTAAAAACTCTCTTCCATTGATCTGCCTATTTCCATCAACTTTATGAGCTCTTTGTCAAATTTGCTTAAATTTTGGTTACCTTGAGATCAGAAGTTTGCAGGCAGGGTGGGATTGATAGTATGGTATGTTTTTTATATTATTTTTAATGTTTTTTTACTGAGTATCCATACAAGAATTACACACCAGTACTGAACATTGTCTGCTGTTATATGTCCCTTATTCTCTCCTCAGCTTTTGGCAATCAATGGCTTAGGGATTTCCTGAATTAGAGGCAGCATCTGGACCATCATATTTTAATAGCCACTGGTGGACCCTTTCTCCACGAATTTGTCTAATCTCTTCTTTAACTCCATTTATGCTTTGGCCTTAACAACATCCTGTGGCAATGAGTTCCAAAATGTAATTACGTGTTGTGTGAAAAAGTACTTCCTCTTGTTGATTCTTAAATACTTGTTACGGGCAAAGTGCATTCTCTGCTGAGTGATAACACTGTGTTCTTTACTGCACTTGGAAGCAATCACACCCTGGACAATAAGTGTTCCCTACGGTAGGCCAACCTGGCTGTATGTGGACATCAGTGAGAAGAGTGACAAGAACAAAAGAGAGTTGTGTAGAAGCCCCTTGTTTATTTGACTTTGTTCTGTCATGAGACTGTATGTAAGGACGTTATGCCCTTAAACAGGAATTGCACTGCTGGGTCATTTATTGATGATGTTTAACAAACTGGACAAGTGTTTATTGTAGGCTCTTCCTCTTCCCGTACTTTGCAAATGAACTGAAATGTAAACTCCAGTATACCGTACATGGTTAGATGTAAGTTTCCATTGCTCTGTGTTTAACAACATACAGTTAATATATTATGCACTTAACACTGGTGTTTGCAACACAGATAATGTAGTTGTCTAACCCACGTGATATACTTACTGTGTCAAGGTCATTTTTTTTCTGGCCAAATGCTCAGAACTAGCAGCTCTGTTGAGGGGTGTCACTTTCCAACCAAGCCCCTGAGCAGCAGGATCAATAATTTTTTTCTAACTAAGTTTTATTTGTTAGTAAATGTTTTCCCAGATAAGTCAATTCAAGTAAAATTATTAATTTTTTAGAACTTACGCTTTTTACTTGCGCAGCAAAATAAGGGTATGGGGTACTCTAACCCAGTTTTACTAAAGAGATCAGTGCCTAAAAGGTAGGGAAAATTTTGTGCAGCCAGATCCTCTTATTCATGTTAGCAATGTTCCAGAAGTATAGGAGAAAAATAGATCTTCTGTGAGTTAATTTTGGATTATATCAAGATGTTTACTGTTTGAACTTGCATTTGCAGTGCAATCCTACATTTTTAAGAGGAAGGTTCAAGAAATAATATTACTATAGATGACAGTCACTCTTTTCACATGGGTTTTAAAGACTAGAATAAAATTGTTACAAGAACATTCCTGGTTGCACTATAATACGGTCTTCTCTTTAATTTTTCATGAAATGGAACACAAATTTAACAAGCAATAGAAACAAAAGTTGGCTAAAGAAACACTCTACTTGCAAAGGAAAGTGAAACACTGCTTTATGCTCAGATGACAAAGACTGTCATAATGTCACTAACCAGTGAAAGTGTCTTCAGCTGAAGCCATAAAAATGCTTCAAAATAGAATATATTTTGAGGGGGAGACATATCGCATATTCTCTGTTGTCAAATTGTAGGCATCTCCCTAAGATACACAACAGTCTCTCTGTCTTCCCATTCATAGAAAATCCTAAAAGAGAAGTTCTTCAAAGAGAAACATTTAAATTCAACTCCTATGCCAAAAAGAGACTATAGGAAGCTATCCATTGCTCCTATTCAGAATTGCACTTTGGAGGTGTACGTGTCTCCCTATTAGCTTGAAGTTTGGTGATGTGAATTTCCTCCTTGCAGGTCTCTCTTCAGGCAAGAGTTGTGAACTTTTTTGCAGGTGCTGAGGGAACTCAGAATAGTGTAGAAATTAAATAGAGGGAAATTACAGCATTCGCATGGACTGTAGGAGTCACTTAATGAGGATTTTCTCTTCCTTCTAGATATTTTTCAAGCACTTAAACCTATCAATTCATGCAAACTTAGGAGATCAGAGTGCAATAAGTTCAGTCAGTACCATTTAACTTACGTTTCACATGCATTTCCTGTGAACAGTTTTCTTTTTTCAAAGAAAACTAGCTATTTTATTCTTGGCAAAATATTCAGTAATAAAACAGTTGTTTACAGCCTGGCTTGTACAGGGGCTCTAGAAATGGGCTTACAAATCATCTTTAAAATACAGTGTTCAAAATAGATAAGCTACAATTCACAGTGGGGTACAGTATAGTGTTCAAATATTTATAACTGACACTTCACAAATACCTAGTTTTTAAATAAAATCAAGAAACCATTGTATTAGACCAGAGAGGGTGAAATAACACAGAGGATTTATTGGAAAATACTTGTAGCCATATGGTCAACATATGTATACATTATCTTAAACCAATATGTAATTTCCACTGTCCAGGAACATAAAATTTATTTTTTAAATGCATTTTTATGCCAATGATTGTAAGATATTAGTCTTCATATCAGTGAAACCTGCCTATTTCTTTATTGACCAAGTAAGCAAGAGGAATCAGCACTTGTGTGAGCAAAAATTAGATGGCATCCCATGCGACTCAGTTCCTGAGCCCAAATTTTTAATAACTGAGAGTGATATTTTGAGAAAGAAAGAGTAAGATAAAAATACTATGTTAATATATCGTAAAAATGGAAGAAAATTAACCTGCTTTTGAAAATGTAAGATTTTGCTAAGGGGTTAGAGTGTGGGTGTTTGTCCAGGGTTTTTTGCTTGTTTGGGGCTTTTTAAATTTTATATCGTGGATATCTTTGTGCATAGCTTTTCATTTTAAAGGTGTATAGTTGGTTGGTTGATTGGTTGGTGGGTTGGTTGGTTGGTTGGTTGGTTGGTTGTTTTTTTCCCTATGCTGTTCCTACTACAAATGTGTCACCACTTGAGAGCGTTACGTCACGGCATTAACGATAGTTCCTGGTATATTACTCCTGGAATCAACTGCTTCTGAAAGGAAGATGAGTTTAAATAGATAATCAATCCTGATTTAGATTAGTCTCAAAATTATTACATTTGAAGGGTAC
>WAAG01082869.1:8907-33772 GCA_013390105.1 Tichodroma muraria
CTGGTTTTGGTTGGGATAGAGTTAATTTTCTTCACAGTAGCTGGTATGGGGCTGTGTTTTCATTTGTGCTGGGAGCAGTGTTGGTAACAAAGGGATGTTTTTGTTACTTCTGAGCAGAGCTTACACTAAGCCAAGGCTGTTTTTGCTCCACCACTCCACCCCACCACCCCCCCTGCCAGTGATAAAAGCTGGGGGTACACAAGAAGTTGGGAGGGGACACAGCCGAGACGGTTGTCTCCAAATGACCCAAGGGATTTTCCATACCATGTGCATCATGCTCAGCAATAAAAACTGGGGAAAGAAGGCGGCAGGTGGGGACATTCAGAGTGGTGGCATTTGTCTTCCCAAGTCCCAAACGTGACAGAGGCCTGTTCTCCTGGGGATGGCTGAACACCTGCGTGCTCACGGGGTGGGATGAATGAATTCCTTGTTTTGCTTTGCTTGCATGCGCAGCTTTTGCTTTCTCTAATTAACCTGTCTATATCTCAATCCAAGAGTTTTCTCCCTTTTACTCTTCTGATTCTGTCTCCCAGCCCACCAGTGGGGAGTGAGCAATTGACTGTGTGGGGCTGAGTTGCCTGCTGGGATTAAACCATGGCACAGATGTAAATGAAGTTCTTTATATGGCAAGATCCTTATGTGTGTATAGTGGAACTACTCAAGTAGTGCAAGGTTCTGAAGTCGTGCCAAAGACAAGGCCATGGGGAAAAAAAGGCAATTTTTTCACATTTTTAATATTTGCATAGAATCATTGAAACATTTAGGTTGTAAAAATCTCTAAAATGATCACTGAGTTCAACAGTTAACCTAGCATTGCCAAGTCCATGAAAAAGCCATGTCCCCAAGTGCCACAATCTACACGCCTTTTAAATACCCCAGAGATGGTGACTCCATCACTTCTCTGGACAGCCCATTTGAGTGCTTGACAATCCTTTCAGTGAATAAATTTTTCCTAATATCCAATATTTCCTAATTTCCTAATATACTTTCCCTGGCACAACCTGAGGCCATTTCCTATTGTCCTGTCACTTGTTACCTGGAGGAAGAGACCGATCCCTGCCTGGCTACACCCTCCTTTCAGGTACTTGTAGAGAGTGATGAGGTCACCCCTGAGCCTCTTTTTCTCCCCAAACAATCCCAGCTCCCTCCACCACTGCTCAAAGCACTTCCCTCCCAGACCCTTCACCAGCTCCATTGCCCTCCTCTGGACTTGCTCCCAGGCACCCTCCAAGACATGGGAAGCCAGTTTCTCCAGGAGAATGTTGTGGGAAATGGTGTCAAAGGCTTAATTGAAGTTTAGGTAAACAACATCCACAGCCTTTCTTTAATCCACTTAGTGAGTCACCTTGTCATAGATCAGGTTGGTCAAGCAGGACATGCCTTTCACAAACCCATGTTGTCTGGACCCGATCCCCCAGTTGTCCGGTATGTTCCACTTGCTGTCACTCAGGATTATCTGCTCCATTTTAGATTATCAGTACTTTTAAAAGGAATAGAGAACTCAGGGCTTATTTAGGTAGAATTTTATCTCAAAGAAACAAATAAATAAATATGCTAAGTGACATTTAAAGAAATAAATGGTTTTAAGTAGCTGAAATAGCTCAAATAAGCAAAAGTCTTTAACTTGCTAAATAACATATTAAAAAACTCTCTTCATGAAAACTTCCACAGTATTCTGTGATAAAACATTACCATAGAATGGAAGTGAATTACAGAAATGCTTGATACTGCAGAAACCTTCAAATATACGAGGCAGAAAACAGAAATTAATTTACCTTTCATGGGTTCTTATTATTTATCTTGCTGTGTTTCCTAATTAATTGACGATATTGATGTTTACATAGGGATTTGCTCCTTTCCAACTTTGCTTGATCCTGTGAAGAAGTCAGAATGCTGCATTTGTAGTATCACATTTATTGCCATGGCAACAGTCAGGGATTTCACAAACACTAATTAGGGTTGGCAACTTGGAATGTTTTCAGTGTGGTCCCATATAATTTTCCCTCTTTTATCCCTTTCTCATTATACCTTACTTTAACGATTGACTTCTTCAGTCTGTGTACAGGTTTTTTCCTGCATGACCTCAGGATCCAGTTAATACCTCCTCTGATTTGCAGCCACCTTTCTTATATATTCTCACACACTCAGTTAAGAAGTAACTGCAGTCCTACCTGCATTTGTGTTAAGCTCCATTTCTTCCACTTCAAATTAGTCCAAGTTTCAGTACAACCAGCTGGCTTCTACACCACCATGTGCAGAAGTAGTAAGGAAAAGTATGGAGGCTTAGCAGTATCTTCCTACATCCTCTATCCTGAAGATACATCCTGTATCTTTAAAAGCTACTTCTAAAGGTAGATGCTAAATCTTGCTCAAGGCAGACTACAAGCCTTCTGTTCACATAAGCCTAAGTTATGTGAACATCCTAAAAATCATATTAAATATTTTAATTCAAGCATATCAAAAGCATTTATGGACACTCAATTTATCATGCAATAATAGAGAGAGCTGTGAACACATGAGCCTCACGAAGTTTAACAAGGCCAAGTGCAAACTCTTGTGCTGGGTCAATCCCAAACATGGATACAGGCTGGGTGATCAGCCAACTGAGAGCAGCCCTGTGGAGAAGGACCCAGCAGGACTGGTGGAAGAAAAACTGAATATGAGCCTGCAGTGTGTGATCACAGTCCAGAAGGATAATTGTACCCTGGGATGCATCAAAAGAAGAATGGCCAGCAGGTTAAGAGAGGTGATCCTTCCATGACCCTCTAGTGGGACCCCACCTGGAATATTGTGTTCAGGTTAGAGCCCCCAATATAAGGAGGACACGACCCTGCTCAGGTGCATCCAGAAGAGGCCCAGAAAGATGACTAGGGGCTGGAACTCTTCCCCATGAGTACTGGCTGAGAGAAGTGGGATTATTCACATGAAAGAGAGGAGGCCTCAGGAGACCTTGTCGTGACCTTCCAGTACTTTACGGAGGCCTAGAGAAAAGATGGGGAGGGACTCCTTATCAGGGAGTGCAGTGATAGGACAAGGGACAATGGTTTTAAACTGATAGAGGATAAATTTATATTAGACACTAGGAAGAAATTCCTTATTCTAAAGTTTGTGTAACACTAGAGCAGGTTGCCCAGAGAAGTTGTGGCTGCCCCAGCCCTGGAACTACTCAAGGCTAGGTTGGATGGGGCTTTGAGCAATTTGGTCTAGTGGAAGGTGTCTCTGCCCATTGCAGGGGGTTTTGTACAGGGTAATCTTTAAGGTCCCTCCCAACTGCAACCATTCTATGGCTCTGTGACTAATCATGTGTTATGGTTATCCAATTGAGTTAGTGCCCCAAAGTCTTATCGCAAAAGTCCTATCAAGCCCTGTGTTGGCAGCGAACTATTGAGCCTCTCAAAAAGCAAAATGTATTCATTTGTTAACAAATGGAAGAAGATGAATTTGTGATGGCATCACCAGCAAGAGGGGAGGTTTTATTTCATTGTGCATGCTCAGGGTAAGAAAGAGAAACGTCTACCACTCAAAGTAAAAGATTCCCATTCTGCAGCTCTTTTGAGGACAAGCCCCAGCTGGTTGTCAAACTGGCTTCCCAATGAAAAAGACATTCAAACAAAACCAAGGAGAGAAAAGTTTCTAGTTTGGAAAGCAATATGATAAATCAAATTGGTTAGAGTACATTTATACTCCAAGACACTACAAATTAATAGACAGAAAGAGAAAAATAATGGAACCACCTGAATCATCTTTGTTACAGATGAAACCATATAATTTGTCTCTAATACAGAAAGGATTTTGTACATTATTTATGGAAAATGGGTATTTGAAGAATAAATTCTGAGTCTGATCACCATTTTTCCCTATGTGACAGGGAGGTAAAAAACCTTTAAATTATGGAAAAATTCATAAGGTATGAAGGAACTGAGAGTTGTTCTTGATGGTAAATCACTGAATCTTTTTAGGAGATTATCGTTGAAACCAGGGAAGAATTACTATACTTTATAAGGAAATCTTAATGAAATAAACAGTATGATGTGTTAAAAAAAAATAAAAATACTTAGATTGGACATTTAAGCCAAAAGTGAACCATTGGAAGAACCTCTGTATTCCCACAGACACTGAGAAAGCTGACATTAACATCTAAAGAAAACCTTTAACTGAAAAAAAGCCTGTTGCCTCAGAAGTTTATGTTTGCCTCCCTGTTTTTTGAGGAAAGACTGGACTGTGCCAGCTTGCCCAGTTTTTGACAATGCCTCCTGCTGCAGTTCACTGCATAGATCAGTTTTAAAACCTAGTCCTAATGCTTTTGAGAAATTTGAACCCAGAGCCCTTTAGCCTTTGGGACCTTGTTTTCATGACTTAAATTTCTTCCCCCTATCCTTAATTTCAAAGGGCATGGTCAAACTCATGACAGGGCTTTTTGCAAGCTCTGTGAACTGGGCCACAGTCAAGAATTTCCACACAGTAGTTTTATTACATGAAGTTTCCTGCCTGCTGTACAGAGCTGTGCAATATTCAGCATGAACATCTGCTTTTTGTCTGATTGCTAAAGGAAACTCTGGTAGACTGCTGCCCCTTTGAAATTAAGGAGTTGGGGAACAAATTTAAATCGTGAAAATAAAATGCCAAAGCTGGAGGGCTCTGGGTTCAAATTTTACAGAAGCAATGACGCTGTTTTAAACTGATCTCTTGAGGGAAGCACAGTGGAAAGTATTTCCATCCACTGAGCAAGCTGGCACATTTCAGTCTTTTGGAAAGACAGTCAGGATCCATCGCATGTTCAGCTGCAGAATTACACACACTTTGGACCTAAGTTATAGCTTTCAGTGAAAGACTTTCCAAGGTAAGTTAACAAGAATGGCTAAACCTGAGAAACTAAAAGTATAGATAAATATAGATAATATATAAATAAAAGTATGTGTCATGAACTTAAATGAAATCTTCAAATTCTTTTATGAAACATGAGACTTTTTAAGAAAAGTTTGTTTTACTCCAGACCTCCAAATAAGCCTCTCTTCCCATGAGATGGAGTTGTTAATGCAACATTAAAAGGCTTCAGAATCATGCTACTGGACTCTCAGAGGCAGGAAAAATCCCCAAAATCTAGTAAATATGGTGGAAAATACTATTTGGTGTTGGTGTTGGCATTTTCCACTCCTCCATACTGCATTACTCTTGCAGCTCAAGTAAAGGCCTGGTTCTCTCTGGGCCACCGCATCACTTGGGCTGCAGCATTCAGACGTGACCAGCACAGGGCAGAGAACTGTCAGCAGCAGGGACACCAACACACCACACTCACTTCCTGCCTCTGCAGCACCTTGCCTTCCTTGCACTGGGGCAGGGATCATGTGAGTGGGAGGAGAAACAGCAAGAAACTCATCTGGCTTAAAACTAACCTGGTTTTCTCAGGTTGGGGTCTTGTCTGTGCTCCTCCTATCCAGTTATGGAGTCCCTGGTGTAAGAAGGACATGAATCTGTAGGAGAGGGTTTAGAGGAGAGCTATGAAAATGATGGAAGGGATGGAGCACCTCTTCTATGAAGAGAGGCTGAGAGAGCTGGGTTGCTCAGCCTGGAGAAGAGAAGGCTCCACAGAGATCTGATTGCTGACTTTCAATGTAGAAAGAAGGCTTAGAAGAAAGACCACTTCCCATCCCTAGAAGTGTTCACAGCCAGGCTGGATGTGACTTTGAGCAACCTGGTCTAGCGAAGTTGTTCCTGCCCATTACAGGGATGTGGGACTGGATGATCTTTAAAGGTCCCATCCAGCTCCAAGACATTCTGTGGTTCTGCAATTCCTGTCCTTTCCTTACAGGTCTACAATGCCATTAATAGACACTTACTTACCCATTTGCTGTCAGGACACTTTGGCAGGATTTTTAGATCTGCCACATACCCATAGCATCAAAGAGAAGCAAGAATAACCATAGGTACTTTTTGGACTCTTACTGCCATATATTATTTGCACAGGAGTAGACTGCAGAACTCCCAGTTAAAATAAAGGGCCCATTGGGCTAGGTTCTCTTCACTTATGTAATTGGAGATGTACACAGACGCCTCCAGGTCCAAAGACACTTACAATAAATGAAAAGAGACAGAGGAAAAAAACATTATAGCTGCTGTATGGAGAAAACTTCTATGGAGAGAGGCATTCAGAGATTGGTTCTGTTGTGTGGCAACTTCGGGAAAGTTAAGAAGTTAATCCAGATCCTACCATACGGGCCCATTGCTTTAAAAAACAAACCCTTCCTCCCTCATGCCGTGAGTCAGCATACTTTTCCAAAGTGGTGCTTTCAGACTAACAATCATCAAATTGCTTGGGGAGACTCTAACTTGACATATTCAGTACTTTCTTCCCACATCCCTCACAGAAGCCCACAGATGTCAGCTTCGATCAGACTCAGCCAGGACTGCAAAACCCATCAGGTTTGCAGGGCTAGAAGGCATGTTAAGATGGCCTAAAAAGTAAATCCTCCCAAAATTACTATGTTTTCTGCACTTTAAAAGAGAGAGAGAGACATGAAGCCGCAATGGACAGCTTTTTTAACAGTCTGCCCTAAAATAAGATTCTAGTTATTGGCTCCATATTTGTTTTAAACTTATAAATTTCTAGACCACAGGAACTCTTTGGAAGTGAACTACTGATTTGAATCTCAAATTGTAGTCGCCCCGTATTGTGAAGAGCTGTCACCATCAAGTCAGTGGAGTCCAAACCGGTCACAGAAACCTGCATGTTATAACATATAAAGCAAAGGATGTCACTGTAACTGTCTGTATATTTATTACAATCAGACTAGGTTGTAAAACAAAAAAGAAAATATCATATAACGGGTTTGTTTTCAATATTGACTATTAGAAGGGTGATTTATGGCTGGATCATTTAAAAGATAGCAATTCAGTAGAGAGGGAAGAAGGAGATAAAAAGTGTAAATCAAAACCCATATATTGTCAGAAAGCTGCAGATGATCCACAGTTGCAGAAGGTTTTAATTTTCTGGATTAAGACTACATAAGGAGCTGTGAAAGTTCCAAGGGAAGCTCCATCTAGCCCAGCATCCTGACAGTGGCCAGGACAAACCAGAAATGGGCTGTGCAGGACAATCATGACTTCAGGATCACTGAAACCTAACAGTGCACTTACTCATCAAGCACTGGTCTAAACAAAAGTTTAGACTTTTGTTTTTATGAGCCCTTATCACTAAAAAGCCTTTGAGCATGCACCCCCAATATACACGTATTTATGTATAAACTACACACGTATATTTATTTATTTATTTATTTATTTATAAACTACATACCTGTACTAGTGAAGTTCTGTATTTTTCCTGTATCCCACTGAACCATTGCCTTCACAGGCATTTTGCAGCCAATACAGACACTTCAAGATGGCAAAGACTTGACTACTTGGCTACCTGCAGTCAGAACCTTCTCTCATCTGCTTCTTGCACACTGAATGAGATACCACTCAGAAACAGAAAGGGACAATTTATCCAAGCTTAAGAAACCCTGTTGCTTTAACATGCTAAGAACATCAATTTAATGCGTGAAATATTAATAGAAACTGGAAATTGTTCAAGAACATTTTACTGGGTATTAAAAAAAAAAAAAAAAGACACAAATTTGCAAGTAAAAAAGATTTCATGCTGGGGAAGAAAAAAACTGTGAAATATAGAAGATGCAGAAGTTCTAGCCAAACATTAGCAATAAAAATATAGAGAATGCAGAAAAAGGATCATAGCGGTAAACTGCGAATTTGAAAAAATGTACCCTGCTGAAAACAGCTGTATCAGAAAAGATTAATGGGCAACATAGATAGAATGAACATGCAAGAAACCAAGTAAAAAATTTCTGCACCAAATATTGGTCCATTGCTAGAAACAGGTATTACAATTTTGAACAGAGGCTTAGAAAAGACAGATGTTTTCATTACTATTTCTCTTCTGATTTCAGAAGGAAGCAGGAGGATAAATCTGCCCAATAAAACACTGTAGATGGTCCAGAAAACCTGGCATCTAGAATGAATAAAAATATGATGCAGAGTCAGCTGCAAATACAGACGTACAAATCAAGCAGCTTAGAGGGAAACACAGCATGGAAAACAGGAAAAACCTCAAAGACCTCTGAAATGCCAGTGTATTCCAAATATTTTAAAAGAGCAGAGAGATAATACAGGAAAATATAGATGCGTTATTCAGATGCTGAACATGGACAGATAACGAGAAGTTTCATTTAGAAGCCCACAACATAGAATTGAACACTTAGGTGCATTTAACAATAATCAATATGATTACACGGAATGCAGGTTTTGTAAAACAAACCTTCTTTGTACAACTTTATTTTGGTTCACAGCTATTGCTCTGGTCGACAATGACAACTGTTCTCATACAGAGTATTCACGTCTGTACTTCAAAACATTTATCCGTGGGTTTTAAACATCACATTGTATGGAACTAAAAGGATGTAACCCAGGAATTGGTCCCTATCTGTCTATTAGTGAATTATTTTGTCATTGCTATATTTTGCACTGATTAAATTTGCATAATAATTCATGTGTCCTATCATGGAGCATAAAAACTGCAATGCAATTGGAGAGACATATTATACAACGCAAGCAGCATCTAGTCACAGTTAAAAACTCACAAGCATTGACAATATTTTCCTTCTAAATCCTCAGGTGAGGTCTTTGAAAAATGAATCTATCTTGAGGAATGAAGATCTGTTAGTGAATTATTTGTGAATAAAAACAAAGAGGCTCGATGGTTCATCCAGTCCTAGTAAAATCCATGCTAACATTGCATCACTGACACAGCCAGTTACTCTATTTTTAGGAAACAGCAGAGCAATCTCATCACACACCACCTTGACAAAGGTTCTGTGCAAACAGACAACACCTGATTTTCCTGCTGGTGCAAGCTGCTGTCTCTACTAGTTTTGACAGAGTTATTCCAGTTCCACCAGCTCCAAATCTAGAGTTGAGGAATAACATTGATAGCCACAATAGCAATAAAATATTATGGATTGCCTGTTTTCTGAAGAACACAGGTATATTAACTTTTAATAGGTTTAATGGGCTTTGTGTATGGCTTCTGTGTACAGTTATGCACCTTACTGTACATACTTACGTTGCGATTTTTGTGCTGTTTCCCACTTGTTACTCCAAGTTTTCTCTTCTTTTGTTCCCATAAGATTCTCTGCAGCAATTTTCCCCTGTGCTCCTTTGTCTTTCCAGTGGTTTCCCATCTAGCTGAGCCCTCAATATATTGCTTTATTTCACTGCCAGTGGTCTGTACCAGTTAGTACACACTGACAATTCTCTCCCCCGGGGTGATGTCACGAGAGCCTGCAGCCCGTGTCATGACAAGTTTCCCTTCATGTCTGACACCTGTACCTCAGACACATGTAACTTTTTAGCTTGCTGTTCTAATCTACCCTGTATCCAACTGTGGCAATCAACCTAGACTTCCTCCCTGTTGTGGGACTGGGGGAGATCCATGGATCAGCTACGGCTTCTGTGAGGACCAGCACCCCTGTGCTTCAGAAGCACTTGGTAGAAATTACATTAGCTGTACTCCATTTTGAGCCCACAAAGACCCAGCTGTCCAGTCTCCATGTAAGCCTTGCTAATTTTAGTTTGGTGCCTCCTACATTTTACCTCTTGCAGATTTTCTGACATTTTATTTCATTTCCTTAGTGAAAACATATGGCAAACAGATGCCTAAGCAGGGCCCCAGGCACCCATCTCTTTTTCCAGACTTTTCAGAATATCTGGGAAAATTCTGAGGTTTTACCCTGATATGCATCACTCTTGCAATTTATTTCAAGTGCTACTTTTTCAGTGACAGGCATCCCAAATACCATCAGTTTTGGAAATACATCATTTTAAAATCAATTTTCTGTCTCTATTTTCTTTTTCCAGAGGCAATCTTGAACACATAAATAAACTAACCACCAGGTTTCCAAATGGTGGTAGTTGGTCATCAGTCAGGGGAAGCAAGGATGATCTAAAGAGCTTCTTTCTCCTTCTCACATGCTCATCTCAAAATTTAGAATCATTCCTCTACAAACATCAGTTTACTAGTCCCTCCCTAAACCTTAAGTAATGTTTTCCACACAATGGCTTGAACACAGCCCTGCCTGAGATAAAAGGGAAATGATCTGAAGACTTGAAAATACTAAATCTAGTTCTGGTTAAAAATTGCTGGTATCCTCTGAGGCTGGGATTTAGCTGTTTTGCATAGATTATGGGTGTATTGAGCTTGGGCAGCAGCTCCCCACTTGCTGTGGCCAAGGCATTTATTCCATGGGAGATTGTCTTCCAAACCACCAGGAGAACGGGCAAGTCTTCAGTAGAGCAGTCCATCTCTGTCATGCACTTTTTCCCCTGGTACTTCTCCCTTTCCCATGCCTCACCCTCTGCTATACTATCCTAAGGCAATGCATTTAAAATTAATATTTCAGTATGTTGAAATTATTTCTGAATTTTAATGGTGTATGTGTATTCTGGAGAAAGTTTATTTTGGTAAGGGGGCTATACGTGGCTATCAGCATTCTTTCTTAAGGTTGCTTTGTAATTAATAGCTCACATGGGACATGGCAATCAAAAAACAGCATATCTGTTTTCCCTCTGCTGTCTCTCCTTCCCAGGATTCATTCATTCCAGAAACATGAACCACTGAGTGCAGAATTTATGAGGCAATCGAGTTGAGAATACTGAGAGCCAAACTTGTGGAAGGTGGCAGATTTACCCTTAAAACTGGATCTATCTCCCAAACATGAAGATACCCAAGGTGTGTCAAGATTTGCTCCAGATATCAGGCATCAGGATGTAGATTTATTCACAAAGTGCAAATGTTTCATTTAGAAGCTGTTTAAATGAACAGCCTCTTGAATTTATTGTCATACTTCCTTTTTTCTTTTCTCATTAATAATGCTGGGTTTTTTTCGCAAAGGATGAGAATGTTGCAATGCACTGATTTCTGTATTGATATGCAGCAATCAAATAATGCTGAATTAGATGATTTTAACATTTCTAAGACATTCAGTGGAAGCTGATACAAAGGCTGGATGAAATTGCTCTAAAAGACACAGCACAGAGAAAGACTATAAGCTCTGAGGCCACAGGGTCTTTCAGAAGCGGTTTACTGGAATCATATTTCATATTTTATTATCAAAATCACACAGGTGAATAAAAAAAGCACAACTTAAGCACTGCCACCCTGATTGTTGTATGCGATGTTTCTTTTCCTTTCAGATAATATATATCAACCTAAAATGTTCCTGACGAATGAAGGACCCCTTTTTGTTGCCAAAGGGAGGGCTAGAGAAAATAATGGAACAGCAGCCCCCACAGGTAATTCCCAAGGGATGCTTACTTTTTCTATATCAACACATAATGTCCCTTACAGATAAAGGGGCCATTTTTGCTGGTTTTACCAATGGAGCATTAAAGAACACAGAGAATTTCATCACACCAGGCCACGAATGGGGCCGCTTGAAAGAAATGAAGCTCTGTAGACCTCCCAAAAGATGACTTTTGAGTAACTAGGGAGCACCTCGCTCCCCAGACTCCTGCTGGTTAGCTGCTTAGTTGTAGCTGCTGGTTAGGTGGGCAACAGGGAGAGCAGCTGCCTGTGCCGAGCTGAGATCTCCCAGCCAGCAGGGCTGACAGGTGCTTTTGCGCCGTCCATCCTTTTGCACGGGAATGGGGCAGAAGACTCTTACGTGCAGCCTCGGACACCTCTGCGGGTCTCCTTTCCCGCTCCGTGCCTGAGCCTCCCCGGTGCAGGCTGTTGGACCATTCCCACAGCACTCTCCTGATAACGTGCTTCTTAATCTTCCTCGGCGTTCCTAGCCATCATTTCGCTGTTAATTAGCGAACGTGCGTGAGCAAAGCGTTCGGCAGCCTGTCTTCCGCAGCTGCACGGGGCAGCCGCGGGGCAAAGGTGCCGGGCCCCGGAGGGCGCAGGGAGCCCGGGCAGCGAGCGCCCGCTCTGCCCGCGCCGGCTTCTCTCCCACCGCCTCCTGCGGCACCGCGGCGGCCGCAGCACAAACCTGACCGCGAAACAGTGTGAGCTCTGCTTTAATTAAACGAAACACTTGCATTCGTTTCGGAAAGGTACAGACATTTCTCCCCCCCACCCCCGGAATCACGGTTTTCAAAGGAAACTGATTGCCATCACATGCATTAAAAACGGTATTTAACAGTGACTTTATCAAATGTACTGAGATATCTACGTTACGTGCATAAATGTAACGTTTCACTTTCTCTATCTAATCCCAAAGCTTTTTATTTTCTATCCACCCACTCGGTCACACAGTTATTCATTAGGTACAAAAATGAACTGCACACCTTAAATATATTCAGATTATTGTAGAACTGCCTCCACCTCGCTACCAGAATTGCCAAGGTAAAAATATAAATCTTTTTCAAAAGATAGATGGTGATAATATAGAAATGTTTCTACTTCCATAGCACCTATACTAATACAAGGAGTCAATTCTATTTAAAAATAAATTCACACTTGAACAGTTGCTGTACTCTATACGTGTATTTCACACACAGAAAAAAAATGTTAAAAAAGTTATGTAGCTGTAGTCAAGCATTTAGAAGTTAGGAAATAAGAGTGAAGAAGAAACTTCTGTGCCTGAAGAAACTTTTTTCTCCCCATTCCTGTACAAGCATTATGACATAGTCCGCAATTACACGAAAATATGCTTTTTCGCCACAGGAATCCATCTTGTTTAAGCCCAAGAACATCTTTTTCTCTTCAAATTGTTCTTTTCAGCCACCTGTGACATGGACATCTATATTATTTAATGTCCCCTCTAGCCAGGTTTTCTAGGCAAACAAATTTTATGATCTATGATTTGTCCCTCAGACCCCACTGGGTGGGCTCAACCAAATACAATGGAAAAGTGGAGGTTTTAAAGAAGAAAATCCTTTCCAAGTTTCAGGACAAACAGGGAAAAGCAAAAGCCCTATCAATGCCTTCATCAAAGTAAAGGCTGAAGGTGAACCCTGCTCTGCTGCTGGAATTCAGAGGTCCTGCACCTCTGGACACCTGCCCTCACCTGTCCTGCTGCATCAGGGCCACCCACATCCCTGCTGCACCCCTCCCTTGGCCTCGCTTTTCTAAGCATCTGTGTCTTTTAAAATTCTACTTTTTTTGAAAATTGGAGCATTTTTTGACCCAAAAAATGCTCCAAGTGTGTTACCTCATAGCCTGGGATGATGGTGATTACACTATAACTAGATTTACATCCAGAAATCTGGTTTCACTCTTTTCTTTTTTCCCTTAGTACTCCCATTGGCCTCAGCCTCTTGCTTCTGTCTGTCTGATCATCTTTTGGCTCTACAATTCTCCCTCACCTAACATACTCATTTTGTCATCAGAACTTCCCCTCTGAGCTGAACGTTTGAGTTGTGCTATTTAGGTTTGCAGCCCGGAAGTCTGCAGTAAAAATTTTACACACTAGGCGTGTCAGGGCAATTTCAGTATTAGGTGATAAAATTCCCCTTCTTTCTAGTCACCTTTCAGTCAATGTTTCCAACAACTGCCCAGTCTCTCAAAACTTTCAGTGTAGCTAAGATGGAGCTGGGTCACAGAGCATAGCAACAATGTTTATGTCAGAGAAAAAAAAAAGAATTAGGTATAAAAATATGAGCACACTACCTGAGGCTTCATCAGCCATCTCTACCAAACACAGATCTTGGACAACATACTGTAATTTTGCTAAAGATCGAGATCATCTCAATAGAGATGTCTGCACATTGGCAGGAAATTGATTGATTCCCACTGTTCTTTTTATTCAGACTGCTTCCATTTCCTCTTGTAAGACAGAAGTGTAGCAGTAGATGGTGGATAACCTCTGGTGCATTCGCGAATGCCGTGCAACACATATATACAAATTATCATATTGATTTTCCTGTATGTGCCTTTACTGTCACTCCTCATTGCTGCAAATGATTGAATGAAGTAGCAGGCAGTGAGAAACTACAAAAGCTTTCTGTTTGGCACTACCTGTAACAGCAGCTTGTGCCCATGAATATCCAACTCATCTTCTAGGAATTACCATTTCCCCATTTTGTAAAGGTCCCAGTGTTAATTGTCTCGCACAGAGCAATCACCTTTATTTTCTCTCTCCCTTTCCCTTGCTTTTTTAAGTCCTGATTTGATGATTCAGTTTGTATCCACATGCACTAAGCGACACATAACACTCTGCCTTAGCAGAAAATGTCTGTTGAAGGGTTGCTGAGAGACTGGACATTAATCTAGGGAAGAAACACTACAAAACCTACCGAGCCCACCTGCAGTGTGAAGCAAAAAAAGCGCCAACCAAACCTGAATTCTAAAGTACACATCTATGCTGTGATAAAATCATGATAAAATATTTTGCTTGAGTTCCAATATGTCAGCACTGAAATAGGATGTTTTTTATTCTTAAATGAGTCAAATACCAGTGGTTGAAATTAATGACAAGATTCCCACTTACCGTGATCATTATGTGAGAAATTTAAATTGAAATATATGAGTTTTAGAGCATAACATCTGCATTCTTCATGCCTCATGCTAACATACCAAAATGATATATTGTTAAAGAGTCAAACAATTTTAATTTCTATTGTTTCCAGTTTGTCTTATAACATACAACCCCAAAAAATAATAAAAAAAAAAGGATAAAATAAATACATTTCTATAATTACATCAATCTAACATCTGACAATAAAATTTTAACTTTTCATACCATTTTCTTCTGCAACGTTACTATATCTTGCAGCTTGCCTGGTCTTTGGAAGTTGCTTCAACAACTGAGTGGATAGAACAAAACTACTGAAGACTCCACCCTGTTAAGAGTGGTGGTGAAAGCGTGTCCTTACAGTACTGTCCTTGTTATGCCTTGTTATGAATGCTTTTAGCACTGCTGTAGTGCTTCCAGGTCTGCTGTAGCACAGTATAGACCCGAGGCATTGGGACAGTGGAAAAGAAGATAAAGCTTTTAGGATGAGTCATCCATAGGGTAACAGAGCTGGAGAAGGAACAAGAAGGACAGAGAGAAAAGACTAGTGGCAGAGTACTCTGAGGGTGGCAATGTAAAGAACAAGGCTATTAATAACAAGAAACACATGTAGGGTGTGGGCTGGAAGATGGCAGATCCCAGCATCCCAATCAGCAAGCTCATCCTACTGCTCCCTGAAAACCTCCTTCCTTATCCAAAGGATGCAGAGCCAAACTACCATCCCACTTATGTTCTTTCTTTGCAGAGCTACCTGTGAAGACAGACTTCCACAGGAAACACAAGTCGCTTCACTGCTTCTCCACTTGTATCTGCACGCAGCCTTTTTCCTAGGATCCACCACTGGTAGAGAGCTAGTAGGTGTTTGTGGCATGAAGAGCATCAGTTGGTGGGACAGCTTTTCATGCTCCATACTTGCAGTCCTGGAAAGAATGTCATAGATGACAGAGGGTTACAGTGAGGGATCTTATGAAAGACTAACTTGCTCTCCTGAAATATATTTTAAAGGTACTCCTGAAATGGCAGAAATGTATGTCTTAAGATAAATCTTATGTTCTAATCTAATACAGAGTAATTGGAGCCTAAAGCAGTCTACAGGAATCTTGTCTATTGCATCTGAACATCAAGTTCTTCTGCGAGTCCATTAACCTGAACACTAAGACTGAGGTTCAACTAGTCCCAGGAGATTTCTGTAGTGATCAGATCTGAAACAGTCCTGAGAACCACAAGGCACTTTTAAAATCCTAGCAAACTTTCATCTGATTCACTAAAGAGCTAAGAATTATCTTTAGGAGAGTCAAACTCTAATTTGACAAAACCCAAACCAGAAGTTTAACCCACACAACATTAGGTTAAAAACACACCAGTGCAAAATTTTAATGCTCACTCTTGCTTGGTTCTTGAACTACTTTCCTCCCATATGTCTTCTAGACTTCCCAGACAAATTGAATCTGAACTCGTTCCTACCTTCACTGTAGTCGTTTTGCCATGCAGATCAGGTGTCTTCTGCTCTCATCCTGAATCTGCATCACTTCTGGCTTGATTCTTGCAGCTCCCATACCTAGACACCCTCCACATCAAGTTTGTCCTGGCCTTGTCTCCAAATCTTCCAAAACTAAAAGTCAAAGTGCTGGCTGATTCCCCATTTGCTTCCAATGCTTGATGCCAGGAGTGAAGGGGATTAGTGAAGAGAACCTGATTATTTTTCACAAGAGAAATCAATAAGAATAACAGCGATGATTTCCTGAGGTACTGGATCCTCTATCCCTCCAAATTCTTGGTGTATCTCTTGGGAAAATGCTGACAACTATTTCTGTTCAGCCATAGTCCTGTTCTAGACATAGCAAGAGCTGGACAAGTAAGTAATAAGTATAGCAGAGGAGCAGTAAAACTCAAAATCCTAAGATAAACAGAGTCACATTAAAAATTACAATTGAGAGGACCAACTAAGAAACCCAAGAAACTACCTGCAAAAGAAAGATAACTAGATACTGGCTCAATAGAAGTGTTGTCTTGGTTTATTTTGAAGCCTGGGGCTCACAAAAGCTATTTTGTGCTGATCACCTCCATCCTGTTCAGTTTGGGACTGCTGTCCAGCTCAGACATGACCCTCAGCAGGAAGCAGTCAGAGAGACAGAAAATTAGACCCAATCACGTTCCTCAAACTGTGCAATCAATGTGCAATATTGCCAACACAGTCACACAACAATTAGAGTTCTTTTGTTTTCCCAGTGTTTTACTTGTCTGCAGCTGATGTAGAAGACAACCATTCATAAATGATTGAAATCCATCCTGTGGACAGTATTTGCCACAGTATATAAAACTGCTAATATAACTCTCTCTCTGTACCACCCCAGCATTAAACTAATGCCCCTCTTAAGCTTCTCTGAAACTCAGAGCTTCTACATACAAAGAAATAATTTACATTCACAGTGCCCAAAGAACTTTAATCCAATCTATTATTTCCGAGATATGAAATGAAGCCATTTTAGTCACAATTTAGGGTTTAATTCGAACTGTAATTATACTATCTTTTAAATAGAATTGAACATATTTAACTAAAAATGGTCTTTATTATATGTTTATGTTTTCCCTCTTAGTATTACAGAAAACTGCAGCAGGGAGAAAGCAATATTACCATGGCTCACCTAAATACTAAACAAAGATGATTGGGTATGATGCGCAGGGAATTAGTAGTAGCTTTAGCACTAATGGGGCTTGCACTGCTAATTCTCCACATAGCTAGCTGAACATGTATCCCAAAGTACTTATCAAGAAAACCAAATTTTCAACCACATTTTAAAGTAAAATAGGCTTCAGAGGCTTTCTTTCTCTGAGACAAAACTTTGAAGTAGGTTTGTCTCACAAGATAAGTTAGGACTTCATACTCTTACTGTCCTACTAAAGGAAAATAGAACAAGATTCAAAGATTATTTATAAGAAGAGTCTTTACTGTGGAATCAAGGCTCTTTGCATATCTGTGTATGCAGTATCTTCATTCTCTACTGTTACAGAAGTCGAGCACTTCACAGTTTTAGTGCACACATGGCACTGCCTATGGAGTAATGAAAAGATCTACCTGACCTCTCAACTGAGTTGCTACCCTTCAGCTCTGCATCTTTGGTGCTAAATCATCGATTTTCTTTTTCAATAAGTGCTGATGAACACCTCTGCACTAAAACTGTCTATCAGGAAAGAAAGAAACAAGTTTGAAATGTGAACTTAAGCCATTTGTCTTATGCCAGCATCCCCCTTCATGGTTTAGATACATCTATGACCTACAAGGAAGCAGGAGACAGTGAAGGAGTTAATTTTAAGTGAGTACCTTCTCATTTTGTGTCTTTCAGAGAAAAGGGTCTGACTTCCACTAGAAACAAATTAAACTTTTCATGATAATACCAGCAAGCATCAATGTAAAGATCCAGGTCATGAGGGGTTCCTTTGTTGCAAAGAATTTGATGATTCTGGGAAATGCCTAAGACAGAAATAATCTAAGCAAGCACCGGGCCAAAGAACTTTCTAATTTGAGAAAGTATATTTTATGACATATTTTTATCTTGCTAAGATAATTTCTCAGTTACATTTAAAATTGTATACCACTTGCCATGTACTAGAAATGACAGATACTTTCTAGCAATAAATTTTGAACTATACTTCAGTCATTTCTTCTCTTCACTTCTGATTCACCCTGACTTTGTTGTGAGCAGAAGTATTCCTCTGTACAATTGCTTTATTCATTACATTGCTTTCAATCATTTTCAGTGCAACTGTGTGGCCCATTCCTAAGGTAAGGAGCCAACCATCTTGTTGGCCATTACCACTCACAGTAAGACTTTGGGTTAGAATGAAGACTTGCAGTAAAACTTCTCAGACATGGTTAAAAAAAAGAAAAAAAAAAGAANCAAGGATGATCAAAGTTATTGAGTACATTGACCACAAGGAGTGGTTGAGACTAAGAAAAGACAATGCAGAGCAGAAATGAGATCATTGGAGCAATGAGCAGCAAGAAGAATTTGGACAGCAATGAACTGTCAGAAGAATCTGCTTTATACAGACAGCAGCAGACATGTGAAAATCTTTGCCAAAGGACCTTTCTGCCCAAAAGAGCCTTACTTTCTAGGGGAGACTGGCTGAGCATTTGTAAGAGAGATTCACTGAGATTACTGATAATCCAAACCAATTCTGGATCAGGAAGCCCCCCCCCAAAAAAGGCGAAGGCTGGGAGAATAAGAAGGAACTAGCCACATGCTTTCTTCCTCTGACCTCACCATGCACTTGTGGCCACTGCTGGAGACAATCCAAGACTCTATGGCACACAAGGCCTTTGAATCAGCAGTGTGATTAATAGGTCATTGTACTGACAGGTAAATTCCTGATCAATGAGATGTCCACTCGATGGCCTTAAACTGTAGGAGGCTTGATTTAGATTAGATATTAGGAAGAAATTCTTTTCTGTGAGGGTTGTGAGGCACTCAAACAGGCTGTCCAGAGAAATTGTTGACGTCCCATCCCTGGAAGTGTTCAAGACCATATTGGATGGAGCTCTAAGCAACCTGCTGTTAGTGAAAGGTTCCCTGCCCCCTTGTTTATTCACCTCTCAGCACAAGGAACCTCTTTGGCAGAGCCAAACAATGTTTTTCTGGTTATCCCATAAGGGGGAAGAGAGAAGGCACAGACAACTCCAAAAATCTTAAAAGTAAATATGCAACATCAAGTCAGTGGAAAAGGACCCTAAAAGAATATAAGTGCTCTAAATTTTAATTTTTTTTCTCAGATTCCCTGAAGGTTTTATTGAACAGGCAGTTGCTCATGATCTGTACATCAGAATGACATTCCTAACTAAGCAAGAAAAATTAAAAATTGCTTTTTAAACAATTTTAATATAAATTGATTATGAATGTAAGATGATGATATTACACCTCTGGTTCTGCAATTAGAAGACATCCTGAATCCTTCCTTCATGTCTGAATGGTTTTAGAAAAGGAACGTTTTCTGGTAAATATCATGGATGAACTGGATAAATGAATGATTGTTTGTTCAGTTATTTGCCATTTTCTACACTTTATCCCTGAATGTAGTTAGTCTTTATTTTTATTTTCTTTTGACTGAGAAAGCATTGGAACCTTGACAAAGAATGAAATCCTCACCATGCTGATTTTAATGGAAATGTTACCATTGTCTTCATTGGCACAAAGATTTGATAGAGAATTTCTAAGATCTTGAATAAAAATCCCAAGGAAATGGACCAACTTCCTTTAGTTGGTAAAACTGCTGTGTGTGGAAACTCCTTTTTTTTTTTAATTTGAGTGGCTTGTCAGTATTTAGCTTAAGGTGATGCCAATACAATCTGGTATAACAAGAGACAAAGGCGCACAGAAGACATTCTCACTAAAGCTTTTCATCTGAATGACCTCAACCTTCTTCTGAAACAAAAGTGCTTAGGTGACCTAACAAACAAAACTGGGGTTATCTCACAAACCATTGCTACAGCACATGCTGAAAGCTGATCAGTAGTGGGAGAAAATTTCTTCAGTGGGAACAAAAGGACATTAGGCAGAAAACACCAAACATGGATTTTAATGGAATTCTAGTCATGGGTAAGTTCCCAGTTACGGCCAAAATCTCTGCAGCACATTTTTTAATGTTTTACTTCCTTTGGTTATGCCAGCAGCGGAAGCTAAGGCACCCCAGGCAAAGTGCCACAGGTGCACATTCGTTCCCTAAGTGCCAGCAACGTGAGCTTCCACCAGCTAGTGATGCTTGTTTCACCCTGCTCATGTCTGAACGGAGACCCTGCTGCACACCAGGTGTTGTAGACAGCCTCTGTACCCATCCTCTCTGTACAGGCTTTCCTGCATGACCCTTGCAGGGGTAGACCAGTGGCAGGTACTATAAACCGTTCTTGAACCAAGGTCGCACTCTGAGACCTGTGAACATGCCAGAAAAGACCCAAATAACCAGCACAACCAGTGTGGAAGTGCTTCTACCAAAATAGAATCTGCTTTGCCCTAATTTCTTTCTTTCCTACTTTTACACCCTATGCAGTATTACTGCTACTGCAAATATGTTAGTGTATGATAAACATCTTCCGTTTCACTCCCATTTGAGAGCCCCACTTTCTGTAATACTATACAAATGATCCTCAATCAAATCTGAGATGGTTTTGCCACAAAGTGCACAGAAAGAACTTTGGATCAGAATTCTAGCAACTGTCAAAAACTATAGCATAACTTTTGCCAGAAGGAGGAAACAGTTTACCCCCAAATTAACCCCCAGTATTTTGCTTACATAAAAAATATGGTTTTACAAAACACTGCCACATATTCCAGAGAATATTCCTCAATCAAGTATTATGGAAAGAGTTTGACTTTTTTTCCAGGGATGTATGTTAAAAGGGGATCTCATTTCAAAGAAGCTTGTGCTCCTGAAGGACTGTGAGAGAGAGCAATGTTCACTGTAACACAGTAAGGGCTATTTTCCATGACACAGTGGAAACTTTATGAATGGTTCTTGCCAGCACAAGCCATTTGACAGTGAAATCAGTGTATCTGTAGCTATAATGCATTGAAAAAGGCAACAGAATTTTGAAGCTCTCTACTGGAAAGAGATACATCTTTGGGAACATAATGTAAGCATCTTGGAAGTCCTGTGTCTATTGAGCAACACTCACTGAAATATCCCCAGCATGAGCTATCTGAGAGTCTGTGTGTAAGGAAAGATTGCTGGGAATAGAGCTATGCATGTTAAATTAATTGCACATTCTGAATCCATGTATCTGAAAACTATGAATGATCTCATGTGGAAAAAGAAAAAGAAACTGCGGCAAGCTCTTCCTTAGTCAGATGTACAACAAAGTTCTGTGCCTTTCTAGGATTCTCCATTATTTTCTGCAACATATTTACTGTAATACAGAACAGTTCGATAACTACATAGGGATGCACACAGTCATCAGATCTGTAAGAGAACACTCAGAACTGATCACTGACTTGCAATAAAAGTCTGAGTCTGTCTGTAATTCAGGAAGTCCAACTCCATTTACACTTTTTTTTTTTTCCTGAGATATCTTTTGCCATCAGAGGTAGTATTTTCCCAGACCTGAAGGTGGAACTCTTGTTCCTTTGATGATCTTTACGTGAGTGACATAGCATTTTGCATTGTCATTTTTAGCTTGAGGAGATTTGGACTTCTCTGAAGTCACTGCTGGGTTGTCTGAAAAACCCCATTAGCCCTGGTAGAAGAACTGGATAGTGAGGCATGAATGTCATGTTCATAATGAAATGTGCCAGGAGGTCTTCAGATGTTGCCTGTCAGAACTCACACACAAAAAGATCTTTTCTTTTAGAAATATCATGATCCTGCTCCTTCTTTTGGTGCTATACAAGCAGACTTGTTGTTTTTTTCTGGAGTCATCAAGTGTAAGGAAAGGATTGGCTGAGTATAGCCTTGTGGTTGTGCCACCCCGATATTGGACCGATGTATTCTGCTGCTTATGCTTGAACTACAGTGACACTTTGAAAAAAACTCCACGTTTTTACTGGCAGTTTTGCATTGTTTCAAAACAGTTTCACAGGCAATTTGATCCTATAGCAAACTAAGATATGTCACATTTCTAGTCTTGTTTTTATTCTAGTTTTGCTTTCAGAGTTTTGTAATTTTCTGAAAACCAACATTTCTCCTCAACTATCCCTAAGTACTCCTTAGATAAGTACCACTACGCTTATGACAAAAGTACTTCCTCACCTGCGTTGGATTATATTTTTGAAATATTTCATGTTAATGCACATCTTCCACACCTTTCATAACCTTCTTGTGGACTCTTTTCAGTGTTTAACATCCCTTTGAAATGTTAATGCTCAAAATGAATGCATTATTTTGATAATGGCTTCCTCAGTTCTATAAAAAAGGGGAATATCCATTCCAGTTGTATTTGATGTTCCTCTGGTTTTCTTCAGAGTATTAACTATCAAAAGCTTTTTTCTGAGACCTCATGTTTAGCTGATCATGTCCAGGTCCTCTTTAGCACTGTCTCATGCCAGTCATTCTCCCAGATTCTGGGTGTGCCTTTAAGGCTTTATCTTGAATACATGACCTCCAATTTGACTGGCTTCAGAGGAGTATTTTTGCAGAAGAGTTTATAAAGCAATTCAAAGGAGTTTATCTAAACAAATTGCTCTTATGTCTATTTATAAGAGCAAAGTAGTAATTTGGTATTTTTGTCTCAGTGATCTATAATAGCACGAGGCCAAGAATAACACCAGGACAACCTAATGACAAATCTTCACTTAGAGTCACTCTTCTCAAGAACTGTCACCTGAATCACTTATTATGATCTCATTATCACTTATTATGAGGAAAGGCTGAGGGAACTGGGCCTGTTCAGCCTTGGTAAGAGACAACCACGAGGGTATCTCATCAATTTCTAGAAGTACCTGAAGGGAGGGTGTCAAGAGGATGGAGCCTGGCTCTGCTTGGTGGTGCCAAGCAACAGGGCAAGAGGCAACAGGAAGAAACTGACGCACAGGGGTTGCCACCTGAACACAAAGAAAAACTTCTTTTCTGTGCTGGTGACCGAACACTGGAACAGGCTGCCCAGAGATGTTGCGGAATCTTCCTCACTGGAGATGCTCAAGAACTATTGGGATGCAATCTTCTGCCATGTGCTGTAGGATAACCCTGCTTGAGTAGAGAGGTTTGACCCAATGACCCACTGTGGTCCCTTTCAACCTGACCCATTCTATGATTCTGTAATGCAATTCTGTGATTCTGTGAACTACACAGAATTTGCATTCCTCATTGAATTTATGAGAATAGCATACTGCTTCACATCACATAGAAGCTATTAATTCAACATTACCACCTTTATCTACCGCAGTTAAATTCAAACACATTTAATCAATTATTTTTCATAAAAATATGTTGACAGGCATTTAATTATTGGCATTTAATGACTGTATCCAAGGTCAGCACTTCCATGATTCTGCTCCTAATCTGGGTCAAACTGTGAAACTGCTAGCCTGTGTCATCCTCCTTAACCTTTTTTAAAATATATATTCAATGTAAGCTTTTCTTTTTATTTTAGTACCCTGGCATCCCTCAGTATTCCATTGCCATTCCAGAAGCTGTACTCTGAACAACAGAACTAATGAAGCCATGGGATTCTGTTCATTTTGATTCTTCAGCCCTTAAATAGGCTTAATTATAACTAAAATTTATTCTCCATTAACCCTCTGAAAATCCTATCAAGTAGCCTGGAACTATGTCTACAAAAAGTGGATGGCTAATATATTCACACTGGCTGTTTGTTGCTACAAGAATGTGTAAGAGCTGAGCTTTTTGCTTACTATTCCTTCACTGAGAAAACAAATTTATGTTTATTTCCTCAGTGACATATCAATTTCCACAAAAGTTACATGACCATAATGACTTCCTCCAAATTAGATTGGAACTGGCCAAAAAGCCGTGGAACAACAGATGAACAGATAACATAAATCTTGTTTAGAACATCACAATCAACATACATTCATATTTGTTACTCTGGAGATCTTTCTTAACTTTGTTTTGTTAATGTTTAGCTAAAAATGGTCTAATATTGACGTAACATAGTTGCTCTACAGATATTACCAGGTGGCCAGAGAGTTTTACACTTCTAATCTCGGCGGTTCTGCTCCACCTGTCCCGCAGGTGCGGGCACGCCTACACGGGACAGATGCTCTGCCAGCCAGGGGATGTGGTGTCGGGGAAGGACCCCATAATCAGTGTGTCAGGCACAAACAGGTTACACTTATTTTCAAATTTATTTTCAAAACGTATCAGTGGAATGGCCTGTCAGTGGAAGCTGTGTCAGGGGAGGTTTAGGTTGGATATCGGGGAAAGGTTCTTCACCCAGAGGGTGGCTGGGCACTGGAACAGGCTCCACAGGGGAGTTGTCACAGCACCAGCCTGGCAGGGCTCAAGGCGCTCTGGACATGGCTCTCGGGCACATGGCGTGCTCTTGGGGATGGTCCTGTGCAGGGCCGGGAGCTGGACTCGATCACCCTTGTGGGTCCCTGCTAGCTAGGAATACTTTATGATTCTATGAAAAGCTCCTAAAATTTCCTCGAGAATCTTTGGGTCTCGTTTAGAAGACTAAATTTAACTTTTCCCTCCCGATAAGCCCTCATCCCAGATTCCCGGTACCCCCTCCGCGGCCAGGACAGCTTGTCCGCCTCCTTCTCTTCCTCCTCCTCCTCTTCTCCGTCCCCTTCCCGCCCCCGACCGGTGGTTCCCGAAGGGAAGCACACACGCGGACGATGCCCCGGGGGCGGCAGAGGGGGTGTGCGTGTGGCGGGCGGGGGCCGGGCCGCACCCCGCGGCGGAGG
>WAAG01082875.1:0-28246 GCA_013390105.1 Tichodroma muraria
AGGTAGCCTCTCACAGGCATCATCCCCAGAGAACTTATGATGCCAAATGAGTCCAGACACTGGACACCATTTGGTAAGTCATTTTTCTCTCAGTCAACTACCAGGAAATCCACTGGTGTCTTCTTGTTTTTAGGTTTTTCAGGATAGCTAAGATTTCCACTCATAGCTTGAAATAAAAGCATAATGTTTTTGTGTCAAAACCACTACAAATGTCTCATTTGCTTTAATAAATGTGAAAAATATCATTCATCTTTCCCCAAAAGTAAAAATAAAACTTAATATCCTACAAAATCTTTAAAGGAAGAAGAACAAAAATATTTTTTAGTTTTATTGGTAGATAATGAAAAATATGAATGTCTATAAATATCACAGAAGCCAACACATTAAAATTGGAAAAGACGTACCAGATCAATTAGTTAATCTCCTTGAAAATTAAGTTCTATTTCACAGTATACAGTATCATTTGTGCTTTATAATTCTTATTTACCACAATCGTTCAAATGCACAAAAGAAACTAATCACTTTAATGACTGGGAGACCGTTTTGAATTATTGAATTTTGGGGGAAATTAAATAGCACGAAATCTGCAGAAAACAGAACTGTCAAAACTGCATTGGGTGACCACATGGTGATCAGGAGTTACTATATCATGTGTCTTTGAAATGGGCATGTTGGTATCTGAAATGCAAATTCCCCAGCTTTTATATATAAGATGTTTAAACAGTAAAACTCATAGCAAAATTGAGCTCCTCTGTGGATATTTAAGGGTTACGAGTGAATGTAAGTCAAAACACAGTTGATGTTGAAATTACAGTAGCCTAGTTACAAGAGAAATATACTGATGATGGAATGAACCCAGAAATAACTGATGTTAAATTAGCCTGGTAAATGGGCAATTAGCATGGATGTGGTGCGTACAAATATGCCTCAAGTTTTACCATGCTAATTACTCAGAGGCTTCATCATTCAGACCTTCACTGCCTTTTGTCTTTTCCTGCAGTTCGTAGGTACATGTCACATTGCAGCTGAGTTTCATTGTGGGAAAAGAAAGGGTACAGCAGCCTTCCCTGGTAACCACTGCGTGACATCCTCAGTTTGCTCAGCATTGCCCTTCCCTTGGTGCAGTGTATGAGGACAGCTAATGCTTTGGATCTACACAGGCAAGGGGTCTGCCAGGTGGGACACCAAGAATAGACAAGGTGAGTATAAAGCCCTGGTAAAGCTCGGCACATCAAATATGTTTGGTTAACCTACATCATCCATTTGTAGATCTCTGTTTATTGCAGCAACTATGGTAAAGACTTAAAAAAAAAGAAGATGGTCTGATCTGTCAGGACCATTAGACTACTGAGACACTTTCTGAAGCTGAGGCAGATCATTAATGAGTGGTTTCAAACCACTACAGTAATTTTATTTTTATGGATTTCCATTATTTGAGCAGTGGCAGAAATATATTAATTAATTTTCACTGATGCATCTAAGTAACCTTTACACACAGCAGACAAATAAAATCAACAATGAAATCACGGTTTAATTATTTACCTAGCAACAGCTTAGAATCAATGCAACATCTCTTACTGACTGCAAGAACTTAATCTCCTTTCTATTCTTTTCCTTTTATGTGGTTATCATGCAATCAGGAGACAAAAGATGATGGGATCCTGCTCACATAATTATAGCTCATCAAAACGGTCCTCATGAACAATTCATTCATCAGATTTGACCCTTTATCTCTTGGAAATTATCTGTGAATTGATCATGGCTTTTATTATTTGGTTGATGAAGAGCTTTTTCCAAACACATACGAGCCTGACTATAGTGAGTACTTCAACTGTTTGTTATTTAGGGTTCTCTGGTTGGATGTCATCTTTCTTATATGGTATCATTTTTTTTTTACTGTTTGATTAAATAGATGTCCTTTGCAATGTGGAGTCATACCAAAAAAAAAAAAAAAANCAGGGAGAAAAGTGAATATGGTACAGAGACTCATTAGGAAATTAAAGGCCTGGAATACAAAGTGTAGGTATAATGCGAAATAGGAATAACAACTTACTGCTGTGTTTTACCATTTTGTCTGCCTCAGTATGTCTTGTTGAAACATTGCTCATCCTTCCACAATTTCAGGGCTTTTTAGAAGTTAATCAACATTAAACATCAAGGCTGTTGTATGTAGCACTTGATATCAAGTTCTTAATAGTTTTGAGTTAATGTCAGAAGGAAGCACTCTCATCGTTCTCTAGAAAAACAATGAACGTCCAGAGATAAAGCTGCAAATGGTGTAACACAATATAAATACCACTACAAGTGGCTTTCATGAACTCTACATGTTCTACATACTACTCCTACAGATTCCCCTCCTTCTACCGTGCTTAGGTCTGTTGCAGATTTGTGGTTAAATAAGAAATGTCAGATTTTATGCTTTCATACATATGCACCCATTTAACATTGTCCTCTAATTTTTCCAAGACAATTTCTCAGTCATTGCAGAGCGGTGATATTGAGTCCTGTGGTCTACCTGGGATTTTGACACTTTCTAAGAAGAAGGCAGTGCCCTCCCTCCTCTCTCCCCAAACCTATAAACCCATTATTCTCTTAAAGTGAGGAATACATTCTGACTTGTACAATAAAATAAGTAACACTGAAATAATATACTCTACAAGATAACTTAAAAATAAAGCTGGAATTATACTCTTATCTCTAGCCAAAGTACTGTAAATTTGGGGAAAGTGTTCTCACGTATTGTGCCTTCTCACGTATTATGTGTTGTGTCTGTCAGTCGCCAAGCCTCTGACTTGTAAATTTGCATCATCCCCACACGTCTGTCAGCCTGCTCTGATTAACTCGGCTCTCAAAGAGAAAATGTGTGTGGAGCCTGTGACAGCCTGAAAAGCTTTTTCCCAAATGTAATCTTCCAACACATTTGCGTAAGCACTTACAAAGTAATGACTATCCTTTACGATGGGCCTTTCTGAGGTTTTATCTCACCGCACTCTTGTAGAGACAAATAATACTCAAGATAAAGCGCATGTCACATCCCATCTCTGCTTCCCCTCTCCCCTGCATCAAACAAAATCAAACTGGTACAGTCTAATGTGGAAGAGTGACACAGATTGAATGATTTGTTTCAAATGAAGGGGGAAAGAATAAGAAAGTAAGAAATGTGTTCTGAGAAAGAAAACACATTGTATATTCTTCTCTGTAATAAATTGTGTCTCCTCAGTCTCACCTTTTGGGATGAAACCCTCTGTCTTCTGAGCACAGGGTTAAGTCCAGGTTGATATCTCAGGCTGGACTGGGGTTTCTGGTGTAACTTTTCTGCAGCGAAGACAGTGATAAAGTCTCCTTCATTAACTTACAGATTTTCCCTGTCTGAGGATGTGACATGTAGTCCCTTTCCTCGGTCAGAATATTAAAGACATCTCTTTTCTCACCTGAAGCTAAATTTCATTTAAGATATAAGAATTTGATATTTTTGAGGTTTCTTTTCTTCCTCCATCCTTTAACTTGGATCAGCCATGAAGTTTTACAGTTACAGAGGAGATGAAGGCAAACACAAATGTGCTCACCCACATTCTCTCCTTAGAAAATCAGGTAAGGAGAAATGGCTCTGACCTGTAGTGGCAGAATAAAAGATAAACCACATATCTTAGATAAGGAACTGCTCAGGTAGCTGTAAAAAAAATTATCATGGAGTGGTAAGGTAGTGAGAAGAATGGAGGAAAATGTTATTTGGTAAGAAGGCAGACAGTGGTGAGCTGACGACTAGAGCAGAGATCTTTCCTCCCACACCCCTTCTAACTGCTTTGGGAAGCACTCTACATCTTCTATCCCCAGATATTTTCCCCACCCTCTGAGTAACTCTGCTGCCCACCAGCTGGGGATATGTATGTGCCGTGGGCCCCTAGACAGTCCTGCATGCGGGGTCGGGGCTGCTGAGCTGGGCAGCCTGGAGGAGTGGTGAGAGCTCCATCCTGCCCTCAGTGAAAACAGCAGGAGGTGTCTCTCTTCTAAGCAGCCCCTCACCTTGAACAGCTTTGCCAGTAATTATCATGTCTGAGACATCCATCTGCCTCTGTGAAATGGGATGATGGATTTGAAAAAAAGGCTGCTGTCACATGTACTAGAGGAACATGCACCCTTTTCCTTAGGAATTCAGACTAAAGGGAGTGCCTGTCTCAGAAACTCACCTTTGACATGAGAACTGTTCACGCAATTGAAGAGATGTGACAGCCTACAGTTCTGCTAAAAGTATCCTCTTAATGATCATATGAGCATAAGATTTCTTTTAAATGTGAATTATCATTGTGATATTGTTTACTTAGCACATTTCATTCACACACACACACACACATGCACACACACACATGCTCTCCCAATCATTTGCATATGAGTATTTAAAACAAATCTAAAATTGTGGTAGTGTGCATGCAGGTACTTACGGGTATTAAGAGGTTCCTGGAGAAGTTCCTCCAGTTTTCTGACCTCTTATTTTCTCTTATTATTCATCCTTCTTGAACTGGAACAAAAAGACAGGAGATTGCAGCTCCCAAACATCACTTCAGGGAGAACAAAAACATGAGCCATGATCTCAAGGAGACTGAGTTGCTATCTGCTCTTTCTATCTGAATTTTTTTTTAATATTATTAAGCTTATTTTTACACCAATACTGCACTGTTGACTTTACTCTCCCCTACACAGTTGTCAGTGCAGACCAAATAACTCATTTTAAATGCCACTGTTAAGTACATGAACCTAATATATTTATGGATGGTAAAGGTCATATAAATTTAATATTCATAATTTTTCACCTCTAAATACATGGTCAGAAAAACACAGTACATTGATACGAGTGTAGGAATGAGGCATAAAGTTTGGAAGGAAAATAACATTTTAGTAACTTATAGAACCTGTTCAGATACACAAATCAGGATGGCAACATAAAACAAATAAGCAAAATAATTTCTTAACGTAAGGCATAGTTTATATTAAATCAAAACCTAAGCCTGGCTGGTTTGCCACTTGAACAGAAGGTTTATTTTTATGTGTTCTATAATTTGATCAGACTTTGGACTGTCAGTAATTGAGGACAGGCAGGTGGAGGGAGGAAGAGTAAAGGCAGAGTTTTATACCAAAGGATGTGAATTTTGCATCGTGTTCAAAGCAGAAACAGAAGTCAAGGAGCACACCTCCCACCATCATCCTCAGGATTGAAAACGTGGAACAAAATTAAGTACTTTCAAACAGTAGACACCTAACCTCAGGCTCCTCATAGCCTCTTCAGAGGGTCTGAAGCTCTCTCCCTCCCTCCCTCAGTCCTCCAGCACAAGGAAGAGGCAGTGTTCACATCCTTTTGTCCCCTCTGCTTTCCTTGTTGATCTATGCAGCCAATCACAGCCACTTCCTACTGCCATGGCTCCAGTCTGTCACTTGGGAACTATTTTGTTTGGATTTGACTTTGGGGATGATTCCCTATGGGAAAAATTGTCTGTCTCTTCTTAATGAAATGCTGGCATTGGGCAGTACAAGGGGCTGAGGAAGAATAAGAAAAACCTAGCCAAATGTTTGGAAAACCCCTCCATGTTCTCCATTGAGATGAGGATGAGAACCTGGATGAGGATGGCCAGGTTTGGCTCTATATACTGTGTACATTGCTGTGCTAAAAAGACATGTTGTTTTAAGGTTTTAGAGAAGCTTTCATGAATTTCCATTGGTCAGCAAAGATTGATTTTCTTCCTTTCAGTGACTGTCTCTCCAACCTGTGATGGTCTGGACAGCTTCCCCTGGTGAGTAAACTTTCTTCAAAGAAAGGTTTCTAAGGGTGCAAATCTAGTAAGAGGAGATTAGTCAGGGTCAACTGAGAAATCTCCAGGAAAAATATAAAGACTCTTCTGGATTCACACAAACTCCTTGTCTCTCCCTGGCCGAATTACTGTCGTACTCCTCAATAAAGCACTTGAATTAACAGTTGGCAGCTGGCCAGCATGCCTTTCATTCTGTCTGAAAGGTGAAACACAGGGAATTTGTGAGCTTTTCAGAGCAAGCCAGTGATGAGTTTGCTCAGCAGAGACTGAATATCTGGTGAACAGCTTGCCACAGCTTTTGTCTGCCAATGCTATCATTTTGTCTATCCACCCTTTGTCCCTCCTGATTTCCGCTCACGCTAACACGGAATGACGGGCTTGCCCATTTAACTCTGCAGGCTAAATTTCAGCTTCATTACTATGCATTAGACCTATTTTCACCCCAATTTAACATTAACAGAGTAATTTGCAGAGTTCTTAACTGAACCACAGATCTCCTAAATTACTTTCTTAAGTAATTACTTCTTTTGTATGGATTCAGCTTAATATTTAACATTTCTTCTAATTTAGGGTTTATACAAATGTCACACTTTTGCTCCTCCTCTTTGCTCTCTACTTGGATCCAGGCTTAGAGAGCATCATGGGCATATAGTTTTACTGCTGTCTGCTCCCATTAGACTGATCTGAGGAATCATCTGCGACCACAGCCTAGTGTTGTTGGACCAGGTTATAGACAATGACAATGAACTTCCAAGCAATAATCCTTTACAGTAGTCTCTTTTGTGTCTGCAGAGTAAAGGTCCAATATCTTCTTTCTCATTCAGGCTCTGAAGTCATTGCCTTCAAGGATTTTTATCCCTAAAATGTGACTGAACCTTAAAGAAACAATGTGGGCTTGAGGATCCCATGGCCAGGTGTTTTTAACCTACACACACCCTGAAAGTGCTTGCATTGCTTTTAGGAGCAGCCCAGTTTAAGAAATCTGCTGATTGTGGCAGACAACACATTTATACTCGCCTAAACTGGATTGTCTTGTCCCTGTGAACACAAGATTATAAGAAACTTTCTAAGAAGTTGAAAGAAACTTCCTCTCTGTCCCTTCAGAGCTTTCTGGGTCATGGACTGAGGCTTTTAACACAGACTTCATAAACACAAATGGCTGGTAAGTCTGTACTTGAGAAGGGGTTCTGAGGAGTCTAACAGTACACTGGTCTCAGTAGTCTCAATTTAACAGTGAGCCTTTATTTATTTATTTGCAAGAGCATAGTTTTTTGGAAAAAAGTAGCTGTTTTCATTCCTGAACTTTTCAACAACTGAAATGCTGCTATGACTTAAATATTTCACCTGAAGGGTGGGATGGAGGTGTCTGTTTGGATTTCAGTGAGTTCAGGTTTTTGCCAGTGAGGTGAGCCTTTTTTCTGACAATGTTAATAATGTGATTTGGTGATAACATCATAATGTCTCATGGCTCTATAAAAACTGGAGGCCCCTCGTTTTTGTGAAGAGATACATTACAATTCAACCCCTGCACCGTAGCTCTCAGTGTTTAGGGAAGCCACGTGGGTATGATTGCCTTGCCAGAAGCTGAGGTTCTGAAGGTTTACAGGGACAGACAATCCCATAGTCCTGGCTTTCTCTCAAGTGCCCCACCCACGACTGGATGGTACATAAGATATCACTCAAAATATCTGGAAATGGCAGTAGATATTACTTTGTCAAGAAGGTTAAAATGCCTGAGAGTTTCCTCACACTTTTAAGAAAATTACTCAGCATTCTATTTTAAAGGTATAGTAAGATAAAAGAGAACTGCCACAATAAAAATATTTTTATGGCAGGATAGGGGCTTTTGGGGTGAATATTCCACTCTATTTTTGCCTTTCTGGGTGTAAAAGTCTTAGGATTCAATGTGTCCTAGCAGTCTGTTTGTGAAATTGCATTTCAGATGACAGGAAAGGGGCTTTTAAAAAAGTTGAGAAAAGGCACATGAAGGGAACAAAACTCTTTTAGAAGATAAAACACCTTCAGAAGAATTAAAGTTCACACACTTGCAGCTGGAATCTACTCTCACAGTGCCTGATGCTGATGAACTTTGATATCACAAAGCACAACACCCTTCCTTCTGAATATTTTTTTTAAATGTCAAGCACCACAAATTGCTAAAGGTGGTAATAACATTCCTGGAGTGTATTGTAGTAATAAGACCCACTGCTGTCATTAAGGGTTTGTATATCTGTTTGCTCCAATTTTCCTCTCTGAAGTCTTTCCTGCTGTGACAGAGAAAAGGCAGGTTAGAGGAATTGATAAAACACTTCCAGAGACCTGAAACAGACATATACATCTTCTTGTCCTTTCAGTTGGTATTGCTCCTGTTCAATTTACTGGATCTTGTTCTTCAGAAAATGCAACATTGTTCATTTAATCTTTTATATCACAAACACAAAAAATCTTATTCATATTCTCTTGTACTTGTGGTACAAAGAACCGCTTTCATATGCTTTAAACAAAGTAGTATCTGCTTTTCATGTATTTCAAATGCAGAGTGATGCTGTAGCTGTGAGCTTTGTCCAGAATAAAAAAAAAGCAGAGTTAATGCAGTCCCAAGAACCAGCCTCAAGATGACTGGCATAATTGAGAGGAAGCAGTTTTCTTAGTAGGGAAGAGTATCATATACTCAGGGAGCAGCTCAGCTCGTAAAAGACCTTGAGAGGTCACCTGTTTCCAACCATTCAAGGTAGGTCCAACTTAGATCAGAATATCACTTTCTCTCAGATTCAGACAGCACCACCTAAATCTGTTTTATCTTTACATTTACCTACAATGGCCAGTGTTTTGGCAGAGCTCAGATTTTTTTAAAGAAAATATAAAATTTCCTTAGAATAGGCAGGAAAAAAATGTGTGACACTTTCCAGGCACTCAACACTGCAAGCAAAATCAGAATACTGAAGAATAAAAAAGAAGATAATCTTCATTAGAGACAATAATTTTATTAATCTGGAAGCTGAGTCATATTAAGAGTCTGTGACTCTCAGAGGAGTTTGAGTTCTGTTAAAATCTGCTGATAGAAGAGGAATTCTCCTAGCTAGAAAGCTACAGAGGAGACAAACTTGAGATGCTTTTTTTTTTGTTAATTTGACACACTCTCAAAGTAACAGCACTAACTATGTACAGTCTTTTATGAAATGAGTTGGGAAAAAAAACAAGGGAGGCAGTCACATCACAGTATCTGCAGTGCTCCAGCTAGTGGTTAGACTCAATGTACACAGAATACATTTTCTAAACAGAATTAGATTATTCTGGCAGTTCTGAGCTCTAGACAGTTCTCCCTTTTGAAGGAAAATTAAAGTGACTTTGTAAGTATGGAAAGAAATTTCTCCTGCACCTGGGACTCTGTAACTCTGGTCAAGGGACCTCAAGCTGATTCCTCAACATGTTTGGCCTTGTTCTGCATAAAAAGAGAGGCTGAAGTAACCATGGAGCTCAAAGGGTAGGGAAAAGGGAAGGAGGAGAAAAATTAGAGAATATCAAACACAACTGGGCATATTCCGTCTCATTTTTGTGCCTTCAAATTTCCATCCAAAAAAGTAGGGGTAAACCCACTTTTTGAAAAGCAAAAAAGCAGCTACACAGGGATAGGGGACGAGGGAGTTTAATGCAATTTTTCAGAAGTCAGTAATATTAAAGTGCCTTTCCTGGTGTGTTCGAGATGGGTGTATTTTATGTGGTGGAACTGGGTTCTCTTGTTTAGCTAGTATGCTTCAGGGCACTAGATTTTCTTTCCAATCTTTGTTCCCAATTCTGTGAGCACAATGACAATGTAAACAACTCAAAACCTGAGGCTGGCAATGTTTCCTGGACAGTAAGGAGTAAAATGACAGATATTCAGAAAAGTACAATTATTTAGAGAGGGGAGAAAAACATCTTTTTTGAACAGCAGCATAAACAGCTACCTTCTATTTTTTTATATATTCATATATTTATTAGTCAAAGATAAAATTAGGCAGACTTACTGAAAAAATATTGCCAGTGTGAAGGATAGGGGAAAACAGTTTCTTTCCATTTTCTGTAAAAAAAACCAGTATATGATTAAATAACAAAGGGAATCCAGTGAGTGCAGTGTGTGAATGAGACATGGAAAGAGCCCGGGCAATAGGATCACTCTGGCATCCACCCCCTTAGGCAGTCTCCAAGTCCCATGAGCATTGGTCAAGATGTGTCATTGTCCCATTGGCTTCAGCAGGACAACTCGCCTTATAAGCAAGAATTTTAGAATTTTCTTAGATGAAGCTTAACTCTGCCCTGATGCAACCGATGTCTACTGAGAGGGTGTAGAAGGATTTGGACAGGAGCAACAGCAGGGTTGGGGGGAACAGAGCTGATTATGCAGAGAGGGTTCTGCGGAGTGACCTGGATCAGTTGGATGGATGGGCAGAGTCCAGCAAGATGAAGTTTAATAAGTCCAAGTGCCATGTCCTGCATTTTGGCCACAACAACCCCCTGCAGTGTTACAGGCTGGGGACAGTGTGGCTGGACAGTGCCCAGGCTGAAAGGGCCCTGGGGGTGCTGGTCCACAGCCGGCTGAACACGAGCCAGCAGTGAGCCCTGGTGGCCAGGAGGGCCAGTGGCATCCTGGCCTGTGTCAGGAATGGTGTGGCCAGCAGAACCAAGGAGTCCTTGGTACATTCTTCCCCTGTGCTTGGCACTGGTGAGGCCACACCTTGAGTGCTGTGTCCAGTTCTGGGCCCTCAGTTTGGGAAGGACATTGAGACGCTCGAACGCATCCAGAGGAGGCAACGAGGCTGGTGAGGGGCTGGGAACACAAACCCTGTGAGGAATGGCTGAGGGAGCTGGGGTTGTTTAGCCTGGAGAAAAGGAGACTCAGAGGTGACCTTGTCACTCTCTACAACTGCCTGGAAGGTGGCTGTAGTCAGGTGGGGGTCGGTCTCTTTCTCCAGGCAGCAACTGACAGAACGAGAGGACACAGTCCCAAGCTGTGCCAAGGAAAATATTGGCTGGATATTAGGAAAAAGTTTTTCACGGAAAGAGTGATCAAGTACTGAAATTGTCTGCCTGGGGAGGTGGTGGAGTCACCATCCCCGGATGCGTTTTAAAAGAGACTGGATGTGGCACTTGGTGTCATGATTTAGTTGAGGTTCTAGGGCATGGGTTGGACCCAATGATCTTGAAGGTCTCTTTCAACCTTGTGATTCTGTGATTCTGTAAAGTAGAAAGAGGACGAATAAGGGTATGTAGTGAAAAAGAAAAATTTACTGTTACACCAAATCTCAGTATTAATTAAAATGTAAGTGTGCTTTGAATTATGGGGTTATCATTCTATTCTGGAATACTTGTGTTTTTCCGAACTGCTGGATACTCATTTTTGAGGTTGACAATGTCACCTTTGATGAAACTGTATTTCAATAATTCACGGTGTTGTTAAATTGTTATATGTAGAACTATACATATTATAAATTAAAGCCTGTAATAGGTTTTAGTGCCAGTGACTACACTGAAAAAACATTGAACCCATAACTTATTTGATCTGGTTTGTCATTAATATTTGAATAAATTATTCAGTGAAGAGTCATTGACCAGGCAGAGATGGTCAAAATCTATCAGGAATATTTACTGAATATATTACAGTATTCCACAACAGAAAAGATAAGGTATATAAAAGAGCATGTCTGTTTCTTCAGCTTGTTTCAGTATCAATCATCTCATCTCAATACTTCTTCAAATTTCAAGCCCTATTTTCTTTCCTGAGACCATTTTGAGTGTAAAGCTGAACTCTTTCATAATTTTTGGCAGGATGCAAGATATTTGGGGAGGTATATTTACACTTTACACTATTCCTGACAACAGAGCATTGTTACACTTCAATATCATGTTGTTCAAAGCAGACCCTTCTTGGGCAAAGAAGGAGTTCATACCCTTGTATACCCTGCTACAAAAATATTAATGTACTGAGGATTTTTTTAAAGTTTGGTGACGCATATAAAAAATATAAAACATCATCAGATAAAGAAATTGTCCCTCACTGGGCACTTCCTTTTTGGGGGAAGCCTGAAACTGCAAATTACTGCCACAGTAACCCAGGGAATGATCAAAAATAGCAAGGAAACTAAAGCAAAGGCATGCAGAAGTTTGTTTTTTGATTGACGTTCACATCTTCTGCTTTATCTAAATTGAAGATCAAACCCATATGAAATCATTGCAAATTATCCGTAATACATGGTTTAAGCCTCTCATGATAGGATAACCTATAAAACAGATGAGGAAGCAGGAAAAAGATTGCTTTTAATCCTGTGGAGTCTTCACAGCTTATGACTGGAGTTCGGAGCTAAATAAGGCTGAGTTTATGATCTGAGGTCCATGTAGGACTGATAACTAAAGGAAAAGTGCCAGATAAGCCAAAGAAGGCTTTGGTTGCAATTAAGGGAATTTACAATCACATTTTTCACTGTTTGGGGCCCAAACCCAGGATGTTCATGAATATCAGTAGGTAATTACCAGCAAGACTCTGACCACTGCAGTAATAAGTGATGTCAGGATAAATATATAACAACAAATTCAATCTTTACAGTTCTCCACTTTGTTAGGTTGATTTATTTTTTAGTAAATTATATCACTGGAAGGTTTACTTGAGTAAGGTATACTTAAGTATTTAATCGTTGATCCTAAAATTTGGGATAAATTCTGTCCATGCCCTTTTTCTATAACACCCATGAAAATCAATCAGAGTTACCTTATAAAGGGATCAAAAGCAGCAACTTTCTCATTACAGACTATAACTCCCTGCTGGCTGGTGGGAAAATAGGTTGATGAAGTGAGCAAAGAGAGAAAAACATGTGAAAGTCAGTATAACAAAAAAAAAGGAATGGCCAGATTTGTTAAGAGGGGAGAGGAAAAGACACAGACTATGGCTAACATTTAACCTTAATGATATCCAAATTTATAAATTTTTCTGGGTTTCTGATAATCTGAACAAGCCACTGCACCTTAATAACCAGTGAGGATGACACATTAATCTATATTATTTCTCTGAAATTTGTATGTGTAGGCAGATCAGTTTGTAGACTTCTAAATAATGATCAATATATTGCATTGTCAATGAGTTTTTGTTTGACAAATAATAATAATAAATAACTGTAATTGTCACCTGAATAATGGAGTTCTGGAAGCACTGTGGTTGCTCACATTTGGTTTATTTCCTGTATTCAAAACCAAGATATCTGATGTTTACTTATTTTTTCTTTTATTTTACAGCTTGTCACAATGGTTCTTCAGAATGATAATTCTCCAGATATAAATCTAAGTATCATACCTGACTCTTGACTTCTCAAAGAAGCAAAAACTATTTCTTGAAGCAACTTTTAAAAGTTCTTGAACTGCACTCTTTCAGGTTATAGAATATAAAAAGCAAAATTTAAACCCACAAGATATATTAAAAGAATTACACTGGTGCACTAGAATGGCATAAATTATTAGGGATAGAGTTTCTGTGTTAGATTTATGCAGCTGAGAAGAGAAAACTTGGAAAAAGCATGTATTGACATATTCAATATTCCACAAAGTGTAAATTAAAAATGAAAATTACACCATGGAAAATATTACTTTGAATGTTAATTGTAGTATAAAAAATAAAGAGGAGCTGGAGGACGATAGTGTCTTTGTTCTGTGCAGAATTTATTTGCCCAGATCCACCACTAATATCAGTGGAAAGCCTTTGTCTGAACTGCTATGAACTCTGCTCAAAATGAATGTCAGGAAGAGTGGCACTGCAAGATACCTAGGCACAAACCTGTGGAACACTTTGAATGAATGCCACGTAATCATTAGGCATTATTCAAAACCCAAATACATGCTGAGAACCCAGTTAAAACACTGTCATTCTTTCTCATTAGCTTTCTCTGAGCCCAAATATTCCCAGTATAAAATAAATGAGAATACTTTGGGGAAAGCAAATAGTTTTTCAGTGTTGCCACAAGTGTCACAATCAACTTGGGCTGTTACTACAATTGAAAAAAAAACCAACAAAATGTTATCTTACGGAACTATATTTAGTGCAGCTATTTCTGCCCTGTCTGGGCCATCAGCTCTCATGAATATCTGGAAAGCCTCATGTCCATACCAAGGCACTCTGCTGCCCAGATTGGATGACAATGTTATAACAGTTGATTTGACATGATAATTGTTCTTTATTGTACTGGAAAAGTGAAGATATACAGTAGCTGTCATGGGGTGTATAAATATTTTACAAATAATGAACCAACACACAAAGTCCTTACTCAATTATTATTTGGGCAGAATTCTTTTGTTCTCATAAATAAAGCTGGATATGGCCTCAAAGCACTTATTCCACAGAACTGTTATTAGAAAACAATCACTGCAAATGCAATTATTTTCAGGACAGCACAGCAAAGAATGCCCTATTCCCCAAGCAGAGATCAAACCAAATAATTAGGAAGAAAAACCAACGAACTCTCCGGAATGATTTGATGAGTAATCAAAAGTAACAGAAAACACAATCTATGCCAGTGTATATCATTCCACTTCAAACACAATGGCAAAATGAAATGCAAAAGCAAAGAAAAGGCAGACAGGGAAGTGTGAGTTGTGTCTTATTGTCAATCTGTATAAGAAATCACTGGTAAAAGGCAAAATATGTAAATACATATCTTTTAAAAGCTGAAAATTTGAAAGGATGGAATGGCATGGAAATCCATGGGCTGTTTCTGTCAGCATAAAATTTTCATAAATATATGTTTCATGTAATCTCCTTTTGGGGAATTTTCTTTTCGAGCTTGGCTGTGACAGATGCTCCAATCAATTTATATAAAGCCACAAGGATTCTGTGAACAATCGATTCTTATTGGAAATCCTTGTCATAAGTACTTATTCTTAAAAGCATTTGCTCATTGCAGTATTCCCCACTGTGTCCTCTCTACCAGCTTATTAAGGGCCAATCTTAATAAGCAGTCACCACAAAGTTACCATAAGTACCTGCTTTAAATATCAGACATGGAAAATGGCTAATCACTAGGATACCACATTGTGTGAACACTTAAAAAATTTACCTGTAGCACTGAGACCTGGCCAAAACACAGTTTTGGGATTTGCTGTAAATGTCCTCATCTTTCATTTGGTTCAAGTCCCAGCTGAACACCTGGAAGGGTGGATAACAACAAAAGCTGACAGGCTATGTTTTTAGAGAAATGAATTAGACACCAACAAAGCTATGACTAAAGGAGAAGAGCAAATGTTCCCCTTAGGGGTGTGCTGTTCTGGAATAACCTCCTCTGGGTATAATAGATTTGGGCAGCAGGGTCTGCAGGTGCCCTGTGTGGAAGGAGAGGATAGGAACTGCCCGGGATGCACATCATGGGGCCTCTGGCACAAGTGTGAGAGATGCCAGGACAAGGACATCCCCAAAAGACTGCAGTCTTTGGTGACCCACAACAGAATAGAGGAAAGCTAGTAAGATGCAGAAGTTAGCAGGAGAAACCAACATGCACACAATCCAACCAACCTATACTCCCTACATCTTCACAGAAGGCATTGGGAAAGTCTGAGTGGCTGAAGTTGAGCCTGGAAAAGAAAAGCCTTCTGCCTAAATGTTTGATTGTAATTTTTTTTTTTTTTAAGATGTCAAAACTAGTGATCAGAAGCTTGTGTTAATTAAAGACAATAATTGGGTTATTGTGTCAAAAAGATTAAAGTATAAATTGCAGAAGGCAAGGCAGTTTTGCCTGCAATGGCTGCCAGTAGCAGCAGCAGGACCAGAGAACTTGTGCTGACAGTATTATAACCAAGTATGCACCTACAGGGTGAAAAGCTTGTACAGAGAGTGCCTGATGTCACCTGCCAAGCTGAGTCTCATCTGCAGAGTAAGAAAACATGGAAGTTAATGCTCAGGAACAAGGGCCTAGGAGCAGCACAAGGCTGGGTCTTAGTGTGCCAGAAAGGAATAAGTCACTGTGAGGAATGCACTCGGGATTTTGACTGGCTGCCTTTGCACCTATTGGATAACCAAATGGTTTAAGGCACAACCTTTGTTTCTGGAAAAATACTGCAGCAGTAGCTCCATTGCCAAATATTTTAACTCCTTTTATTGATGACAGAAATGCATTGGAAACCAGTCAGTCTTTCTAGGACAGTGTCATAGACAAAGCCTTCAGCAGGACTGTGCCCCCTTTTGCCACACTGAACTGTCTTTAAAATACATGGTTTTCTGTGACAGCAAGGTAGCAGACTTGGAGACCGAGGATGTTGTCAGGGACTGAAATAATTCATGCCTCAAATTTTGATATAAAGTTCTGCTCGTTATAACAAAAACAGTATAAAGAAGCACAACCAAAGCCTCCTGAAGCCTCCCTGAAGATACCTGACTGAGACTTTGGACTGAAAGTCAAACTGCTGAGATAAAGGGAAAACCCATTCTAAAATCATCTGAAACAAGCAAGTAAACAAGGAAAAGAATGTGAGCCAAACCGAGCAGCCATGCTAAGAATCATCTTTGTCTTGCTTTGGGGTGGAGGAGGCCGTATCACAAATTTGCACAGATTTGTCCCCCCAGTCGAGGTGGGGGGAGGAAGTTCGGGGGTGTTGTAACTTCTGCTCAGGGGCAGTGAACCCATCCTCCCTTACACAAACTGGCTATGGAACCCACAACCCTGGGAAGGCCACATCCAGGTGACGTTCACGTGAGGGGCAGCTGAGGTGGTGCCTTTATCCATCAAAGGTCTCCCGAAGTACCCCCCAGAGTCATTCCTGAGGCCACAGGACTGCCTGTGATGCAAAAAACCTAGAGTCTGTAGTAAGAGACAATGGCAAACACCTCCACCCAGGGAGGTGCCTGGGTTTTCGTACCTGGCCTGAGTGTGTATTAACTCACCAGATTCTATGCTTTTTGGGGCAATCTTCACCCACAAGAAGACCATCTGGAGATGATCAACAGAGCATCATTGGGATCCACGGAGTGTTGATATTTTCCTTATTCTCTCCCTGTTACTCTCTATTACCATCTTCTATTTCTCTCTCTCTCTCTCTCTCTTTTTCCCTCCCATATTTACTAACAAATAATACACATACCATTGTCACTGGCATATGGTCTCGTTTGCACTTTAATTCAGGCAGAGGCATTTTTTAGAACCTTACTAATTTGATCTTGACAGATGTCTCTTCTAATCCTGCTTGTTCTATGCCTGAGAACAGGTTACTTTCACTGGCAACCATATATTCATTCTTTTTAGGGTGAAATTATCACCCAGAAAGAACAGAGTAATAGGACAGAAATCTGCTTCAAGATAAATGTGGATCTTAAGTATCTATTGGGGCAAAGAAAAGTCACCCAAGATAATGCAGATTGCTTCTCCTTGAAGTTGGATCACTTTTTTGGAGCTGGGATCTTGCTGCTTTCCTGTGTTTTCATGCACCAAACAAATTCCCATGGTAATGCCTGCAAAGAAATCCTTCTCTGTGTGAATATAAAAAGCAAGTGCCAGCCTCTAAGGGAAGAGCCAGCAACATGTCAGAAGCTGACTGATATCAGTGGCAGGGTAGTATGGAAGTGATAAAAATGGGAATAACCAAATTAGTGTTTAAGCCCACTCTACATGAAATCACCTTATTTTCTTTGAGTGGGAGGTATGAATGTGCCCTGAGCTTCCAGGGAACAGGTGGTACTTTCAGCATTTTGCCCAAAGGTTCAGTAGATCCATGTGAATTGCCTTAGTCTCATCACAAAGATTTAGTTAGCCAGCTTTTATCAAAGGCTGGACACTGACAAAGTTAAGTGTGTATGGGTTTTAAGCAAAGGAAATAACCAGGTTATTTTATGCGCTTCCATAAAAGTGAGAAGTTTGCAAGTGTAAAACACAGGTCCACTGCTCTGAAGTTTATTTGATGGCAGTTTGGATGCCAAAACAAATCTATGCATTCCTGAGTACCTTGGACCTTGATGTTTTTCAAGGCACTTTTTCCCTGCAAGCCCTATTCTCTCTGCACTATTCTTACTGACAGATTCTAGACTTAACATCCGAGTGGAAAACAGGGAAAGTGTTACTAGAAAGAGGTGAAGCTGATCTTGTAATATTGTGAAGGTCCAGACTACTGACTTCTCTGCAAATCTGACTGATAATTATGTCTCTTTCTCATAGCATTCTCTCACCAGCCTGCCTAATTCGTAAATTTCTAATTGGCTTCTCATTGTATCAGTATATCAGAATTATTACCCCGTATTTCTGAACTGCCACTCTAAGTCTGGAAGTAAAATCTAAAAGACTGGCTTCTCATATGAAAGAAAACATGCAGCATAGTATTCCTTATAAGAAGCAGATAATAGGTTTTTAGGTTTTAGTCTTGGATACAAGGAGATATTGACATGATCTATTATGACAGGGATTTAATTTTCACTACGATCAATTAAAAACACCACTCTTAATAAATCAGGGATGAAGAGTTTTAATAAACACTAAGATAAAAAACGACTTACCGTGTCTTTCATTTTGATGTATGTACTTAATATTGTCTTTCATCACTTCAAGATAGTGATCTTGCCAAAAGCTAGAGCAGCAAGAGGAAGTGGGACTGATAAAGAGCCATTGCTCTGCAGCTGACTGAGGAGTTTCTTTCGCTGCAAGATGTTATTAAAACTGTACTTTGAGCTTCTAAAAGAATTTAATCTAGGTGCCTCTTGGGAAGAGGCAGCAAACACTGAGCAGTGGGCTGTTGTTCTTTTTCTGTAATTCTCACAGCATAAAATAAGCAAAGCCAATTAGATCTCTCACACGAAACATCAGCAGAGATTGCTGTGTGGTGAGCCCCTTGGCTGACTTGGCAATGCTCATGGCATGGTGAGAATCTGGCAATGCGGACACTCAGCTTTAGCTTGAAGCCAAGAAACAGGTAAAATTCATCAAAAAAGATACCTTTGGGAAACAGATGACTGGAAAGAATGGATGAGGTTGCTGGCTGAAGCCTGACCTGCTTTGGCAATGACCAAATAGCTTTATTATCTGGATGTTTCACATGATCTATTGGGTTCATACTGTGTTCAAACTTTCATGAAAGCTGTAAGTACATAGAGAAACTCAGAACATTTTATTGATTTGATCTTCATAGCAGAAGCTCTGATTCTTCAACTTAACACTTTTCTTCTATTAATTGGTTCAGACGCTCTCCTCTATAATACTATATATGCAACAGTTGCTCTTACAGTGATTATAACTTCACAGTACTGACACTGTAATTGTGATTGAAAATGTGCTTTCAAGTCACTACTTTCAAATACTTCTGTCATGAAGAAAAAGACATTCAGTCCTGTTAAATAAAATTTTATCTTTACTTACCACTTTTTCAATATCACAGCTTGACCACCCTTCTCTCAGGAAGCAGCAAGGGATGACTGCACTGAAACAACCAGGGAGCTGAGGCTGAAAACCTAGCTAGATGGTAAGAGCCTTCTGCAGTATCCAAGAGAGGTGAGCATGGCAGATCCTGAGAGAGCAGACAGCTTGGACCAAGAGTTTGGATCATGAGACTGGGTGTGGTGATGAGGCAGGCACTGGGACAAGCTACGAAATCAGTCAAAAGAGTGAGATCATGTCTGATGAAAACACATGGAGTAAGACAGTTATCTCCCAGGCAAGTCCACATGTCGCCCTGATTTTTACAAGTTTTCTAAAAGCCTTCTGTGTTTGCATTTTTCTCCAGAACTTTCTCACACACTTTGTGTAAATAACTTATTGTTTACATTCTTTTATGGAGGAGGAGAAAGCTGATGAACTGTTGGGTTGACCAGTGGCATTGGAAAGGTGTCACTGTCATCCTCCAATGCCACTGGCCCATGGATTTTGTATATAAGGAGATGGAGTCAGAAATTAAAGGTCTTTTTTGTCTTGGAACGAGCTGTCATCCGTGTCGTGCTGTTTGTGTCCCAGAGCGACATCCACAGTGACAACAAGAGTCCTAGGTCAGTCTAGGAGATCAGCCCATGGGTCAGAGTCCAGATCAGGTAGGTCACGTGGCCAGGCAGAGGAATGGCTATGGCTGAGCTGGACACCAGTGTTCCTTTGACACAGTGGGTAGAGAATGATGCTGAGGGCTAAACAAAACCAGTTCCTGGGCCCGGGAAAAAAGGTGAGGATGAAAGCCCTAGGTGAGTTTGGTTGGGGCCCAGTAAGGCATATTAATAACCTCAAGCTCCTGACAGACTTTTAATCATGCCCTCAAACAAACACCAAAATCAATACTACAAGCATTGTCTTTCACATTTGTAACTTTGCAACACACACTTTTTATCAAAATATACAAAAATAATCTCCTTAAAAAGCCTACTCCCTCTGAAAAGAATTTTTCAGTCTGACACACATGTATTTAGTTCCATGTGTTTTATTCGTATTTATTATTTCATTCGTTCTGTAATATCCTTTATCTGTTAAACAATAATAGATAAAGATAAAAGATTATAGTGCAACTGAGCAGGAATCATCTTTTATTATGATACTTTGTCTCCCATGAAGAACTATCTGAAACCAGCAGAACTAATAAAGATATCGACATCCAGCAATTCGGATACTGCACATCAGTGCACATCTGCACCAGTCCCAATGGGAAACTTCAAATCAGGCATCACAGCAGTCACAGAGATGCCAGATCAGGTCTGAAAGCAAACTGACTGCTTTGGTGTGTTTTAGCTCTGCTACTTCCAGTTGTAGTCTGGCAATCCCTGCATCATCATAGGGAGGTACTTCACTGAGCCTTGCTTAGACTGAAAAACACCAGGAAGGGTTCATTGCCTTCTTTGGTTATATTTTGAATACTGAGTTTGTTTATACACTGTGAACACCATCTAAAATTTAATGCTTTTCAAATCAATCTTTAGTGGTAATGAATTTAAGCTGTTTTTCGTAAGAAGCTTACCTCAGCTATCTATGCTATACTTTCTGTAAAAAGACTGTTATCCAGACAGAGTCTGTAGAGGATTTTATTTTATATATAGTGATTACAAGTACAGAAATCCAAATATTTTAATGTATTGGTTTTTAGTAACTAATATGTAGGACTTTATATCCAATACCATCTCCACAGTTATAAGATATCACCTAATTTTTGTGAAACAGAAAGAAAAAAGATGAAAAAATCTGGTTTAGCTTGATGTTAGCAATGATAAATACCGTCAGGGTGCAACTGAATGTTTATCTTTCTGCCTTTGCTTAAGGCAAGATGACTGGGTGAATCACAGCACTAGAAAGGATGAGTTTGGCATTTGTGGAAATGTTTGATGTTTAATGGGAACTTTTGTCTGTCAAATGCTATAGTCTTCATCTTTTTAACTGCATCATGTGCCACCAGGTGCAACCAATTCAGATAAACCTGTTGTCATAAGTTTAGGTGTAAATATCTTAAAAATTAAATAGCTGAAAAGTGAAAATTAAAGGCATGAAAGTTAGTCTTCAAATGCACAAGAGAGTTTGAGTTACAGCTCCTGGAGAAACAAGAGCTCTAAGTTTCAAACTTAGGAATATTTACTGTTTTGTTTTAGTTTCAATTGCAAGTATATTTCTTATGAAAGAGAAAAGTCTAATACATCAGTTATGAACTGCTACACAGATGCATCTTACTTGTCACTGTTCTCAGTTTCACACCAGGATAACTCCATTTATTTACAGTAAGTTTCCTACTGAAAATGATTGTTAAAGCTCATAAAAATAAATTGCCTAACATTTTCTGTTAAAAAATAATTGGGGGGCATTTTCTGGAGAAACTCCTACTGTTGACATTAGTCAGATCTTTCCAAACTGGGCTCAGGAAACACCCTGTAAAATTTTTTACATATTTAGCTGGTACATAATATTTAAAAAAAAAATCCAGTTCTCATATTTGCACTGTGAGTCCAGCTCATGCCAAAGAGCAGACGGACATAAACATTCCAGTCTCACTGAGGGTCCACAAAGCCACCAAACAAAGCTCAGCTCAGGTGAGGCAGCAGAGCAGGGCACCAGGCACGCCCTCAGGGAGCAGGCAGCTCAGCAGCCCAGCGTGGTGCAGACTGACAGTTCCTCTTTGGGTTAGTTCTTTGCGTCAGGTGGCAGCAGTTTATCTGGAAAGTCCAAGTTCAGACGCTGATATGCCCTGATGTGTTGCTAGGCTTCCTATTGCCTCCTACTAATACAGCAGAGGAAATTATGCTCAACTCAAACCCTCACAGAGAAAGAACTCCTCAGCATAAATTGCCAAATTGAAAATTTGTAAGTCAACAAATGCCAAACATAGTTTTCTTGCTGCTTTTACATTTTCTGTATCTATGTTACCATCTTGTTTTGCAACATCCCATGTTTCCAAAGACACCTACTTTATTCAACACCCATATAAAGGAATACATTTGTGATTGGGCATTGTATTAGGAAGTGTGCTGAAATAAAAGTAAAAGACTTGGGAAAGCCAAGAAAGGCACTGGTGTTAGAACAGGTGTCCTGATATTAAAATGAACAGTATTTTCTCCATATCTTTGACATTTGCAGATTTCTGAAAAAAACTAAACCAAATTACATCAAAATATGAAGAGCCAGAAGAAGCTCTGGCTTTCTCTGTGGTTATATTCAGCTCAGGATCACTAGGAGTGACTGGGAACAGAGCATTAAGAGTGACTGGGAGCAAACATTTCCTATTGCAGCACACACACTATGTCTGTTCAGAGTCTGACAGTAGAGAGGCGCAGACGAGATGAAGCAGCAGAGATGACAAAGGGAAGGCTCTGTCATTATTCCACAGGGGCAATGACAGTTCTGAGAGATGAGAACATGCTGTGGGGCACTTTACAAACTGGTTCTTATACTCCATTTGAATACACTGAGAGGCTTTAGAGAACATCATGGCTCCTTTCTAGCCTGTACAATTGTTTACCACCGGGTGCTGAGTAGTACTAACTGGAAAAAGTTTGTATGCCCCTGGAGCTCATCTCAATGTGAAGCTGAACCTTGGCTAGGGCAGACACCAAAACCCATGAACTGGGATCATTCCAAAGCTACAGTAGGTCATCATCATCAGAATTTATGAAGATAAGACCCTTTAATCTTTGTTTACATATTTTTAAGTGTGGATTTTTATTAACACAGTTAATGGTCATGAAACCAGGACAGGCATGAGTGGAACCTCAAAGGACATGTGGAACAGACAGGATTCGAAACAGAAAAGTCATCCCAGTGTGGGACAAGGGCAGAGGACACCAGAACAATGAACCGTGGTTGCAGGTAGCACATCAGTCTGCATTATGTCTTCCATATTTAAAGTTATATAGGAAGAGAGAAGAACGTAAGTGAAAAACGTTGGGACACAAAAGAGAAGAAGCAAGTGAAGGAAGTGGAACACTGATGAAGAACAAGGAGATGACGTAAAGGTGACAGACAATCCATCTGATTTCCCCTCTCTTTAACCAGTCAGAAAAATTCCTGTGTCATTTTCATGCGTAGGTTCCGATTACCTTCCTGTCCCTAATTTGTTCCTACTTTCCACACCACGAAAAAGCAAAAGCCACAGCAGTGCTAGAATACAAGATCAAACTGGGCCCAAAATAACATCAAAGACCCACTTAGTGGATTCTTGTAGTATCAGAATAAGACCATATCCTTTGGCTGGCAAATGCTTAGCCTGAGTGATCCCACTGGATCATTTGTATAAATGAGTGTTTGTCATTGCCCACAAAAGTTCACCGCTAAGTCTCCACTGAGACCTGCAGAATATACAGATTGCACTACAAATAGGAAAGCAGACAAAAAAAAATAAAAAAACCCAAACAAAATCAACAAAATAAAACAAAAAACCCCAAACCAAACAAAACAACAAACTAAACAAACCCATGTATCTTGTGTAAATTTACATAACTCCACACAGACTTTGCTTCGTAATTGTATTAATTTGCAGTATTTGCAGATTAGCCTGAAAACTTTCTACCTGAAGCTTACAGATGAAAATCCTCATTCTGCATTTCTTGCATTCCTGAAATTCACATTTAATTGAGAATTTATGAAAGGAAGGCTTAAAGCTTAAACTGCACCATTAATTCTCTCTTGCACTAATAGATCATAGCAGATTAGAGAGAAAGGAAATAAGGCAAGAAACAAAAGGAGATTTTTTCTGTGAAACATAAATTATCTTTGACTATACACTCCTTGGGAAGTGGGAAAGGCCATTGATTGTTTGTTAAAGTACTGGGTGTAGAACAATGACTAATAATAAAATCCTGTAGTTTTTCCTGATATTAAATTATCAATACTATGTAACCTGAACAGCAGCTCAAAGAGAGAAAGAACTAGATGTCAAAAATCTACTGTAATTTTTGTAACTATGTTAATTGTCCTAATAAGGGATATTATTATCTCTCCTGTCCTGGTTTTCAGCTAGGGTAGACTTAATTTCTTCTCAGTAGCTGTCACAGTGCTATGTTTTGGATTTGGAATGAGAACGCTGTTGATAACACAATGATGTTTTAGGGTTTTTGCTAAGTCTTGTTTATCCTAAGTCAAGGACATTTTTTTTCCTTGTCTCATGGGCTTCCAGTGAGAACGGATACAAAACAAACTGGGAGGGAGCATAGCTGGGACAGTTGACCCTGATCAAAGGAATATTCTGCACCATAGAGCATCGTGCCTACTATGTGAACAAGGGGGAGTTACCTGGAAGGAGCTAATCTGTGTTCAGGAAGAGGGGGTCTGACATTTGTCAGCAGGTGGTGTGCCATTGTATTGTGCAGAACTCGATTTCTTCCTTTCCATCATTATTATTATTTACCATTATTATTATTATTATATTTCCTTTATTTTAAGTTATTAAACTGTCCCTATCTCGACATACAAGTTGAACTTTGATTCTCCTCCCAATTCCACCAGGGCTGAGGGGGAAGAAAGCGAATATTGGATGAGCAACTGTTTGATGTTTGATCTCCAGCTGGGATTAAAACCAAAACATCCCCACAAACCTTCCTCAGTAAGCAGCAAACTGAATATACGTTCTTGTTATCTTAGTAGTCTTGCTGGAGCTGTATGATTGCCTTACAAGAAAGCTTCAAAAAGCAGCTCAGCAATGGCTAGGAGAAGAAAGTGGAGAAAGGAGACTGGAAAAGGAGAGTTGGAGACTTGTGAACGCATTTTGGTTCTGTCAGTGAAAATGCAACAGAAAATCTACAAGAGATTGCTGAAGAACAAGTAGGGATAGGAAAATGATGGTCATACTAGGGATAAGGAGAAACTGCTGCTCTTGGTCTGAACTTTTTGCTGTGGAAACTGTATTTGCTGTCCAGCAGGAGAAAGGGAGCAACACCCTCTCATGTCTTCCTGAGCAAGGCTTTCAGCCTGGCATTGTCAGAAGTGGGAGCCTTGGCGAAAGGCAGGGGCAGAGGCAGATACCACTTTCTGAAGAGAACTACCCCCACAGGCTGCAGAGCAATGTCAGCAGAAGAGAACAGGTGACAGGGAAAATGCTAAAAAGAGTTTTGTCTGCAAGATTAAATGAGTGTTGTGACCAAGACAATAGCTTGCAGAGCCATGGAGCCTGGCCATCTCAATGTCAGTGTGGAAGGAAAGGCCACTTGCCACATGTATCTATGGTCAGTGCAGTTATGACACTGCAGTTGTGACACTGTCCAGGTGCCCAAGATGGACACTAGTAACAAACCCACGGCTTCTCTAACATCATCGTTCCGTGCATGCATACACTCACCATTCACTTTAAACAATTACAGCAGAGGTGTTTATGCCTAAGCTAGTCAGATGATGTGTTTGTAGTCAAAAGAGCAAAAACACTACTAATAGCACACAACTTAGCACACAACCTTATTCTAGGCACCTGTAGTATAGATGAACCATACTTTGAAAGTGCCTATTCTTCCTATTGCTTCTAAAGGAAACTCAGTTCAGTGAAATGGTTCTATGTTTGGAGAGGTGAATCTAAACTTTTCAGCCCATCTCCTTAGTCATAGAGTGTAAAATATGTCAGAGATGTGTGCAAAGGAGTAGTTCTGTAGTTATCCATTTCAGTCACACATTGTATCCCCTCAGCTTAATGATATGAGACAGCCCAGTCATTTTGATTATGCTCTTTGCCTGACTGAAATGGCTAAGGCTTGTTTGTATGTAACTATGAGCTCTGCAGATGGAGAAACAGATTCAGCACACATTATACAGGTGCCTGTATCCATTATGAAAGGAATGTTTTCAATCATTTAAGTTATGTGGTTAAAATCGTATCTGAAAAACTATTAATTAATCTCTCTACAACGGCATGCCACTAATCTGCTCAGAGCCCAATTAAAGTGCACAATGGGAGACTATTAATGAACAATGCCTTAAATGCTAAGGAGAACACTTATGGCTTGATAAATAGTTACATTTTATTGGGCACTCTTTTTAAATGCACCATTTGAATATAGATAAAAGCGGAGCCAGTTGACTTGCAGATGTTGCTTCATTAATGGATTAATGTGACGTGTAATAGATTATAATGATTGCCATTAAATCAAACTTCAGCAGATTAGCTGACATATTTAAGAAACTTAGTCATTTTCTATGAAACAAGGTGACTCATCAGTATGACACTTTATAGACAGAAGTAGCACTTTTGTGCGCTGGCAGACAGTTGGCTCCTGTACCACCTCTACAGCTTGATTTTACTTTGAGGTTGACTGGTTGATCCTATTTAATCTTGTCCAGTGTAACAACAGTGACCAGAGATGAGTGGAACGTGGTCTTAGAAGCTTTCTCTTTGTGAGCTTTCCTTCACTCTGCCTTCAGAGACAGTCACAGGCTGGCTTTGGGTATAACCACTTGCACGTCCTTGGAGAAATGCAGCTCAAGGCCAAATTCAACCAATACTGTTTAAATCCATATTACTGGCATCAGTGCAATATAGCAGGAGGTCCAAAAATTTTTTTCTCTTAAGAAGTTGGTGCTGACATACAAACATGAAAGGTAACTTAAAAAAAAACTAGAAGAGATAACCTGTTTTTAAAAAGTTGTTTGTACTGTCTTTCTGCAGTTTATTTTCCTTTAATGGCCTGGTGCACTTTTTCACCTACTTTCCCTTAAAAATTTTGGTATTTAAGCTAAGAAATACTATGTGATTTTTCAGTATAATCTTGCACCGTGTACTGACCACAGTGACAAAGTAGAAAAGTGTATACCATAGGGTTGTTCAAACAATAGATGTCCTTGAAGAAAGTATTTCTCTCATAAGGGAAATTCACTGATGAGATAAAGCTACATTATAAATAAATATACATAGTTTCAGCATGTTCCTAGATATAGCCTTTTATATTATTTTAAAGGACAAAATCTCCTAAGCTTCATGGTAGGCATCTTCTGTTATCATCCTGAGCATCCATCTCACCACTGCAGCACTGCAAAGATTCTTTCTTATTGCACAGCATTAATAAGAGAAAAGTGCCTGTACTGTAAAAAACATGAACTACCGTAATTTTTCACACTAAAGGATCACCAGCGAGGTCCCTTTTATAGGGTCTTAGATATAGCCATTTAGACAAAAGATACATTTTGAAGGGAGGCAAGAGCCTTTTAAACCTCTACATCTAACAGTATATGCAGTATCTTTAAAAGAAGAAACTATATCTTAAGGGAACCTTGACATTTCATATGTGAACTAGGAAAAGAAACGAGATAATAAAGCTGTGGCAATTTTGTACAGTCATGACTGTATGAATTAGCTTCATTTTAATCTCAGACTATTTTACGCTAGGTACCTGCACATGTGTAGTAGTTTGACCGTGATTGGCCAATGTATATTACTGACACTTGATAAAACCAATGAAAGCGTGTGTGCGCCTTTGCGAATACACCTTTTAAATGCAAACGCGGGAACCAGCTCTCTCTTGGTTTCCATCTGGGACAAAGGTAACAGCTGCTGCCGGCCGCTCCCTTCTCCCCCTCCACGCAGTCCTCAGGGCCTGGGTGGGGAAGCGGGCCGGGCCAAACTCGGCCGGGAAAGGGAAAAAGATCGCGGAGCCGAGCCACGCCGCTGATATCTGGCTGATGGAATTTGAGTTTCCTTCTCCAGCAGCATGGTCGCTGGGAGAGCTCCTCAGGGCTGTCCCGGAGCCACGAGAGATCACGCCACTGAGACCAGGCGGGGATGGCTTTCCTGAGTAGAGTTTACTCTGGATTGATTTAACCCTAATGAGACCGAGGGGTGGAAAGAAGAATCTATTAACCCTCTCTCTCCAGCCACAAGAATCCAGCCAGGGCTGAGGCCAGGAGAAGCTCTACAGCCCCAGCATGGCCTGTTTTTGTAAATCTGACTGCTTTGGCATGGCTGCTGCCTTTGTGAACTCTTTAAATATTCAGATGAAACCAGAAAACTTCTATCCTCTCTGGAGTGAAAGAAAGGACAGAGTGAAGACACATAGAGAAACTACATAAGGATATTTACAGTCAGAAATT
>WAAG01082875.1:28426-44652 GCA_013390105.1 Tichodroma muraria
AGATGCTCCAATCCCTAGAAGAATTGAAGAAAGACTATTCTAGAATTGAAAAAACTGACTGAAAGTTTCTAAATGTAATTTCTGTGTGTTGTTAATGAGAATGAAAGAAATTTTGGTAATAGAGGAAGAATGTTTGAAGGGTTTCATTCCAATTCTAAGAATTTGGTTTTTTTCTTCTTTCTTTTTTGAGTTAGTTAATAAAAGTCTGTCCTTTTCAAGTTTAAGCCTGCTTTGCTCTTGATTACAGAATTTTCCTTTTTTTTAAAATTGGCAACCCAAATTAATAATTTTCTGTCTGGTTCAAACTGAAACCACGACAACATATATTTATCCATCTGCAGTATGGATGTACTTGGGATTTATGAATAGTTCATAAATAGGCTCATTATTGGGCTCACCTCAGTTTCACAGGTATATGCAGAGATGCAGATCCAGTGTGGATGAAGTGGCTTTTTCCAGGTGGCATAAAACACACCTCCCAGTATTTGTATACTGTCATGGAGTTAAAAATCCCCACTTATTAACCATTTCCCATTTTCCCTCAAAGCAAATCTGCATCTCATGTTTGTCATCCACTTCACTAAGCGAAGAACATGGAGCACTTTTGAAAATCCTCCCCCAGAGGAAAAGGTTATATTGTGGTATCTCAAAGTGAGGATCAGTGGGAACTGCAAATATATCGGACTAGGTTTATAACTCCTTTTGTTTTGTGTCCTTGTAGATTCATTAAAAAAAACAAAACAAAAAAAAAAAAAAAAAAAAAAAAAAAAAAAAAAAAAACAACTAGGATCTTCCAAGTTATTTCATTTGTTGAGAAAATTTTAAATGTCACAATGTCATCTCTGAAACTTCCTTTATTCTATGGAGACAGCGCTCTCCATCTCATTTGGTTAATACCATCATCAACATGCTATGTTCATCAAAGTATTCCACTGGGCTGGAAAAATGTAGTGGATGGCTTGGTAAGCCTCGTGTCCTTCACCCCATGCTTGTTGGGATGTCAAATCTTCTTCGTACTGCAGTGTATCAACCATTAGGTTGGAGACATATTTTAAAGCTTTTATTCACAGAGGCTTAAATCCTGATCAAAAATTGTCTGAAATCATCAAGGTCTCTGCTGGTTCCTTAGCCACTTCAGAAGATGCTCTTGTCAGCATGGTCTGAATCATCAGTCTATTCTCACAGTGATGGTTTATTAGAGCAAAATAAATGAAAGATCCCATGGATCCCGAAAGTAAAGGTTTTATAGCCAGTGTGTGCCCTCTGTGTAGCACTTACTCACAGAAACTGGAGAGAAAAAAACCTCCTTCCTTTATTCATGGAAAAATTAATTTTCTCTCTTGTTATAATTCTGTTTCCTTTTTTCAGTCTCCAGGCTGTCATCTGGTGGTTTAGATTACCAGAAGGACCTTGAGGCAGAAGGTCAGCCAGGAGCACTGTTGGAGACTTCAGCAGCGCAACACAGCTGCAAAATCCCCCTTGCTGGCAAACCATCAGCTGGCTAGAGCTGTGCAAAGAATGATCCATGTGCCAAGGGGCAGTGGTGAAAGGATGGATGGGAGGCATGCTGATTGTTCTCTCAGCAGCATCTACTTAGCACATCTTTTATGATGAGCTTGGAAGGGTCTTGTGCTTCTCTAAGTCACCCTATCCTATGCAGTCTAACAGAAGCTGCTTAGAGCTGAATGAACCTTACCTACCCTTTCATCTCCACAAGCAGCCTCCAATGAGCAGCATTTGGAGTCATGCCCTGGATGATGCCAGACTCATTTCACAAAAAATTGTGTTTATCTTACAGTTTGGTCAATTTTCTGGTTGGGTGAAATCCACACAACAAGTGTTATAACGTTAAAATAGAGGTAAAATCACCTTATAAAAGTATTATTTTTTTGGATAGAGCCCATTAATAACAAATACATAGGCAGCATTGCTCTGTACCAGATCTTTGTTGTCAGAGAGGGTTAGCACATTCAGCTTTAACAGAAGAACCTGCAGTGAAGAGGTGAAATTAGCATCTTGTTATTGAGAGAGGGATCCAAGAGCAGGAGGGGCAAAGTATAATAAGATCCCACAGTCCAGACGTGGGATAACTACAGTTGCAACATGTAAGAAAAGATGATGATATCTGGCTGAAGAACTTTGCCATTATCTAGTTTCTAACATATGTCAATTTCTTTTCCTAAAACAGAAGAAACATTCACCAATAGTGATGAATAGAGATTTTTGAAATAGAAATAGAAAACAAATAGATTTATTACAGATGGGATTTTTTCTTCAAATGTCTTGTACAGAGTTTTGTGGATTACAAACAATAAACAAGGCCCTATGCCTTCATACCACTCAAGCCCTGGGAAGAGAAAGGTAAGCCATTACAGAATCATCCATCAAAAATGAAAGCACATAGTAAAGATGTGTTTTATTGAGAAAAGTGTGTACTTTTAAATAAAAATGTGCTTTTGAAAGGGCAATTTATCAATCAAAAACCAATCTAAACTACCTTCGCGTTTTTATGCAGAAGACCACAAACACTTTATAAAGCCTGGATTATAACTTGTGGATACAATGAAGTATACAGAGGAGATGCTGTTTTTTTCTTCTTAATTTTCTGATTCTTAGGCAATGTTCTCTGCTTATGACAGGATAATTCTTGTATTTTTCGTTCATTATATTTCCCAGAGAAGAGGTACGACCTTGTATGAGAATCTCTGTATCATTCTGCCATTGATAAAAATTTGGTATGACCTATGTAGGTTTTTGTTTGTTTGAAGAGCGAGGGTTTGACAGTATATACCGTAGCACATATGATCCAAATTTGATTGCAAAGGAATTTTCTTCTTTTCAGATATCTGCTGCCAAACCTTACAGATTTCTGCATGCACTCTTCCACTGTTAGCAACCATCAAAGGAGTGACACAAAATACCAGGACACATTGTCATACTGTATTTGAGGACACAGCGTATCAGTGCATATTCTGACAACAGTTATGGGTTAGAAATATATTCTAGGAAAATATTAAGCAGCCCTATTACTCTGTGTCTCTTGATGTAATATCAAGACATGGGCTATGGATCTTTCTATTACACCAGCTGTTTATGTCAAGCTTGGGACAGTCACAGCAATTAGCGTGAGTAATATGCATCATCTTTCCAACTCACCATCAGCTCTGGCAACCTCTCTCACAAACGACATGAAAGAAAAGACACAGTCTGCCTCAGATGGCTTATAAAAGCCTGGTTTTCCTGTTTAACCCAAATGAATCATAAGTTCACAAGAAATTCCTTCAATTCTATTCTAGGGAAAGCAATTTTGCTATCATAGAGTAGCCTTTGGAAGGGACATTTAAAGGTCATCTAGTCCAACTACCCTGCCATGGACATCTTCAACTTAATCAGGTCATAGCCCAATCTAATCTGACCTTGAATGTTGAGACATCTGTCATCTCTCTGGGCAACTTGCTACCTGTTTGTAAAATGTTTTTTCCTTTATGTAGTGTGAATAGACCATTCTTCAGTTTAAAACAACTACCCCTTGTCCTATAGCAACAGGCCATGCTAAAACGCTCACATCTTTCCTATAAGCCCCCTTCAAGTACTAAAGGGCCACAGGGAGGGCTTTTTAGTAGGTTCTTCAGGCTCAAAAATCCCATCTCTCAGTCTTTTTGCACAGGAAAAGGTCCCTCTGATCCTTGGACCCATTCCTCTGGACCCACTCCAAGTCGTGTTGAGGACCTCAGAGATGAGTGCAGCACTGCGGGTGGGTTCTCGTGAGGGCGGTAAAGAAGCAGAATCCTTTACCTTTGAACCCTTGCCCTGCTGCCCACACTGCTTTGGATGAAGCCCAGGACACCATTGCCTTTCTGGGCTGCAAGTGCACACTGTTGGCTCATGCCCAGCCTCTCATTCACCAGTAGCCCCGTCCTGCTTGGCAGGGCGGCTCTTCCTCCCCAGCCTGTATTGATACCAAGAGTGCCCCAACCGAGGCACAGAGGACCTTGCAGTTGGCCTTGCTGAATGTCATGAGGTTCACATGGACCCACTTGATACATGAGAAACAAGGCAATGATGGATAGATAGAGAAACAATACAAGAAGATCTAATCAGGAGATGGTTTGATATCAAAGGTAAAATAACAAATAAAAAAATTTTAGAAGCATAGGCTGGTCACCTGTCTAACTATTCTCCTGAGGTCATCTTTCCTGGAGCCATCACAGTAAATTTTAGGTTTATTTTTGGCAGGGTAGAATTTTTTTGCAGGAAGAATTGGAAAGACAAAGAAAAGTGTTAAGTACAGTTAGTGATCTAAGGCTAAGAAAGTCATGGACCCCCTTAATGAATCAGGAAGCTTTTACTTCTTTCTTTAAAGAAAAATTCAATTCACTCATATTGTGTATATCATGGAATATTCTGCCTGACATGCACAGAGCTGAAGAGCTCCTGTGTACTGCTATAAATGGAAAGATAAACATATCATCTTCTCAAAGGCACAGTGAACAGCTGTGTATTGAGAATATCCATTAAATAGATACCTAAAAGAGAATTAATTTTTGTTCATTATAAATTCATAATAGACAAGTCTGTACACTTCATGCTCACTCTAGTTTTATGCTGTCAGAGCTTTTTAAATATGCTACATTGCCTCAGCACTTCGTTTTACTGCAGACTAATTGTGTTTCTCGGATGGTTCTATAATTCCTCAAAAAATCATCCCATGGCAACAAAACAAATAGGTTTTATGGAGTTATTTTTTCCCCAAAGTAAGTTAAAAAAAATCTTTTGGAGGCAGCTGGTCTTTGAAAGATTTGGTGTGTGTGTGTGTTTGTTCCCCAATCGTTCATTCTACCTTTCCATAGAGGGAAAAAAACCCCAAAAATTTTCTTCTAAGCATAGACCAATCAAACAAAAGGTTTTGCCCCTAAAGTACATAACTATTCACATCATGAACATGGTTTTAATACACAAAGTCTTGCATTTGTGAAGATTTCCACGTTTCACTTTAGAGAGTTCCAATAGCATTATTTTAATACTGGTCTGTTCTGAATTTTAGAGTCCCTGTTGACTGCCCATATTTCCTGCAGAGGACCTCCAGGGATATTCTTGTTCACACATTAGGACAAACATTTCAGCCTTGAAATGTCCTCTGAGGTGATTCAATGAACATATTTAAGAATATCCCACGCTTCAAAAATGTTGCAGAAGCCATTAAATATCCCAAACTGCAGTACAGTATAGTCCATATCTGTTCCTCTCCCAGTGGGCTTGTTCACTCATGTTTGGCACATCTCAAAAAAAAAACATTCTCTGTTTATCTGGTATAACTCACAATGCAAGTGTCTCGGTGATCTTGTCTGGTGTCTGTCCTGGGCAACAGCCACTATCTCTGGGATATTTCCTGGTCCTCACTGGGAAAAAATTACATATATACTCTGTCACCTTGTCTCCTGCTGTACCCCAGGGGAGGACATTAGCTCCTGAACTCACACCATCTGTGTGAGGTGTGGGATCCTAATGGCCCCTTCATCGTTTTCTTCCCCTGCACTTAAAAGGTTCTCTTGGACCCTCTGGCGTGACCAAACCCCAGAAGGGTTCTCAGGGGAAAAGTGAGGACATTCCAGTGGTCTGGGGCTCATCTGGCAGACCAAGAACATGTGAGGGTGTCCAGATTTGCCAGCCCTTGCTTCAGCTGCCAAGAAGACACAGACAAGTCTAATGGGGACAGTGGGAAATTCTGGTGGACCAGGGTGTGGTTTTGGTCCAAGTAATTCTTTTTTTTCTACAAACCCACGCATTCTGTTTGATGCAATGCATTGCCTTTCACAAAGCTGCAGGATGGTTATCCCAGGATGTGGGTTACACAGCTGTCAGGCTGGAATGAAAACACCTGAAGCTGCTGCAGGCATGTCTAAGGATGCCATGCCACAGGTGCACCCTCGTGCCCAGCAGCAGCAGGGGCGTGAGCACTGCGATTGCTGCGGGATTACAGCAGGGTGTTCTGCACTGAGGAAGCTCCACAGTCAGTCCTTGGAGGAACCTTAGGCTGGTGTGGGCACAGGCCCTTGGAGATTGCTCAACACATCCTGCAAGAAGGAGAAGACTGCAATTATGTTTGCAGGGCCAGAGGCAGTGGCACAGTGTTTATGGCATAGGTCCTAGTGAAAAGAATGGAGCACCTCCCCGCGCTGAGACAGCTGTAGCTGTTCACACCCTCCTGGGAGCACAGCACATTGTACCTTGCAGATCTGCCCAGTTCCAGTGTCCAGATCCCTGGTCCCAAGCCCAGCTGCAGCGAGGATGTAGAGTTAGAGGATGAGTTAAGGTGGTAAGAGCTGTAAGGTCAAACCTCAACTCAATGCGAAAAATTTTACAGTTCAGTCACTCAGTCTGCTCTTCCTATTGGTTTGTTTTCCTTCATGGACATTGCAGGCATGAGTCTAAAGTTTCTATAGAAAAATTCAGTTTGGAAATAGCTGCAGGGAGATTCTGGCGGGCATAAATACACACAGCCTTGCTAACCATTTTTCTTCTGAGCCCCATTGCGGGAAACAAAAGATAATTAAAGGTAGTTAGAGGCTGAAAAATACTGTTTCAGAAAGCAATGTGTAATGATGGCTCAGACAGTTCAGTGATTGAACTGCCTTTGTAAAGACACAGTCTGCCCTCAGGCCTCAATCTTCTGGGTTGAACATATTTGTCAACAGCCTACCAGCACTTTCTAGGTGGCATTTGGCACTACTCAGAATTGGGTATTAGAGCCATGCTTGTGGCAATGATATATTGCATTTATGAAGTTAAATTACTCTTCCAGTGAACTTACAATTATATTGTGCTGCGCAGACTCTGTGACACACATATTTCCCTGACTTCAGCATATTTGCAATCCTCTGTGTACATTGCTGTGCTGGATAGGCTTGTCTGATCACAGAAATTAATCTTCCAAGGTATTTTAGCTTACATATGGGAAGCAGAATTTGGATTCACAAACTCTAAAATTCCATGCATTTAAAAATAAAAGAGAGGGAGAGAAGACTGTATTTCTGAATGTTTTCTGCTGTCTAGATCATGAATGAAAGATACCAAAATGCTTTGGGAAGTGCTTTATTTTCAGCCTTCTGACCTATTTTATTGCCCAGGTAACCTTCAGCCAAACTCATAAGCTGGACCTGAAAATCTTGTGTTAGACATCTTTGTTAATTTCTTTAGATTCAACCAATCCCCAAAATAGTCTAAGTATTTTTTCTATAAACCTCCATATTTTAAATAATCATGTCTCCTTTGACAGTGGGGAAAGTCGCCATGATGCTTGGATATGTCTGTATAATCATATTTTTATCATTTTTCAGCAAAGAGATTTTTTTGGTCATGCAGAAGGTCTGTGTGGTGAAACAAAGGAGTCTGTCTCCAGAACATACAAGACAGCTCCCCATGAAAGATGAGTAGCAGGAAAATACGTAGGAGGCAATGGAGATCCATAAAGCACTTTCAAGAATAACTACTAGTAATTCTTGATTACGCTGCTGGGAAGTTCAAGGTGAAATGAAGGGTCTCTTGCAAAACTGAAGAAGACAGGGCGAGCAAGCAGATTTATGCACTTTTAGTGAGCTGAATTAGTTAAAGCAATTAAATGCAAATGTGGATATTTTTTCCCTCCCTTTATTTATAATATTGAATAGAAATCAAACTGGCAATTACTTCTTGTTATTCTGCTTCTTTCTTTTTGTCTGCTGCATATTTTGTAAACTATATTGAACAAGGTGAATATATATGGTGACCACTAAGTAAGCATCACTCCCTTGTTTACACCTCATGTTCTCTTTGAGTGGGTTTTTCCCTGGATTGCTGTCTTTTCATCTTAAAGGGAGAGGACACACAAGAGTAAGAGCAAGGAATATAAAAAAGGCATCTTAATGTGGCCAATGATCAGTATTCAAGACTATCAAACATAGTCTCTTAAAATGCTGATGAGACGTAAACACATCAATAAAAGAGAAAGTTCCCATGTGCCTGTCCTCCAGTCCCCTGACTCTGCAAAAGGAAGAAGGTGGCTACTGCAACTGTGAGTAGTTCACAAAGATATTCTTCCTTCCCATCTGATTTAATGTGTTTGTTTATTTAAGTCAAACTTCTTTCAAATGTTCCACGGCATCAGGGAAGAGAGGTAAGGTGGGGACAATAAATTAAACCTTCATCTTGAGCAAGTTTGAATGGTACCCGTGTAGTTTAAGGAAGGGAAATCAGGGTGAGAATGCGCTGCACAATTAAGCATCCCCAGCCCTAGCATCTGAAGTGACTCACCTGTTTATCCCACCTCTAGACACAGAAGTGATAAGCTGTAAAATGCAGTCCATTGTGTCAGGAGAATATTGTCAGATTCCTGACTTAAATATATGTGGCTTCAGTTCTGCATAGCTCTGAGAAAGATCCATTTCCCTCTCTATGTGTAGCAGATAAAAGTGGATGAAAATTACATGCCAGCGTGGTATTGGGAGGACATATAAAAGGAAAATAATCTAATGGAAAGTGAATAATACAAAGACTCTTACTTTAGAGTACACTTTATTAAATTCACTGGTGAGAGACCAAACTCCCCTCTCTCTCTGGTTTATGATTTATTGCACTCTTATTCCTGATCCAATAATACCTATCAGCCTGGGTCAGATTCTGACTTCAGCAATCCAGGTGAAAATTTAAAGCCATCTGAAGTACTTCTGCAAATAGTAATAGATTTCTTGTGGATGTATAGGGGTGTAAATTGAATACAGTTCTGGTCAATATCTACACCTGACATCCACCTTTTCTGGGATCTCAAACTACAAGTTCTGGTCTAGAAGCCATCCTGTTTCATTATCAGCATTTTTTTAATTGTGTTAGGACCCAAAATATTCTGGGTATTTTTCAGACCAGCAGAAGACATAGTGCTCCCTCCTCCTGCAGAACATGCAGTGTAAAGTAAAAAAGACAAAGGGTGATGAAAGAGACATAACACATAATCCAAGGGATGTCTGTAGTAAGGAGAGTTTTATCAGAAATGTATTGTCCTATTTTAATTATCATTTTTAAACTTGTTTTCCTAAGGAATTGGAGCAAGGTGATTATGCATTGACTTAGTGGTCAGTTATGCAGGAAAACTGTTGAGAGTTCTTTTGTCTTAATTCTTACCTTGTTAGGCACGAGGGACTCCAGTGAGGCAGTGTACCCTCTGTAGTTTCACTAGGGTCTTTAAAGGGTTGAGTTCATGTTCCAACCTTGATATTATTTAATTTAAAAGTCAATCAACCATGAGACATACACTCTCTGGAAAGCAAGCTTCATTAATTCTGAAACTGATATTCATAAACAAATTGATCTTCCCTCTCTGGTTTTCTTTCCGTGGATGAGTTCTCACAACCTTCTGACCATCCACACCAATAAATCATCTTTACACACAGGGTAAATCAGCTTTACATCCTCCATCCTGAATCTAACAGATTTGAGCCTTAGTTTCAAAAATACTTTTGTATCTGGTTAGTTAAAATCAAAACAATGGGTTTGAGCACTGTTAAGAAAGCCCTGTTTCAACAGCTTCCCCTTGCAATCCTGACTGCTTTTGGTGCAGAACAGACATGCACTGGGGCAGTTTGCTCACTTGTTTTGCAGAATGAAAGTTATGTCTTGCCATAGTATTATAAATAGCTTTTCTTGTCCAAATTTCCTTGCAATGGGCAGGCCTTAAGAACCAAGACATGCAATCACAGGACTTCATTCCAAACATCCCGAGAACTGGCAGGGTCCACAAAGCTGGACAATTCTATGTCAAAGAAAGGGACTTGATTATATGTCATTACCATTTTCACAGCAAGTTTTGCTGCAGCCAAAGATGTGACCTCAGCATAACTTGAGCATATTCATGTCTAGCTCATAATAGAAAAGTTGGCAGTACAGTGAGGACTTCTGCAAGTTGTAGATTAGTGTAGGCTGTAAGTCAACTTGGGACTGAAGGAAAGTATTTGGAAAGCTAACATCAATATTTGGCTGCATTTGGTAAAGCCAACTTGGGTGTTTAGAAAACCTTCCATCATGTGTTTCACTACAACTTAGACAGATTTTTGCATCCCTGAGGAGGAAAGTGCTCAAGGAGTCTCCACACAGTAAACATAAAGTACATTTGAATAATTCTGTTCTGATGTGGATCAAATAGTTCTAGCAGAAGCAGTTCCAGTTATATCCCTTCATGCTATGAGAACATGTATTTCCAGATCTCAGCCACTAAGGTACAAAGGTCTGAGGGGATTTTTGGTCAGAATATGCAACCAGGCTAGATTAAAGTTGAACAGTGTTTTTGGTCCTTTCTCAAGCAGTACTTTGCATATCTGTGTTTCATTCCCAATCTGTCAGGTGGTTGTCCAATATTAAAATTTTCTTGGAATGGCAGCCATCTGTAAACTACATCTCTCTGTAGAACACAGTTTTTTTATTGGTTAATATTTCATTCAAGTCTTCCTAAGTTAATAGTTACCACTTGTACATAAAAGGAGGATTCTGTATAAGCTGCCAAGGAGGCAGTCCACCCCAGATGGCATTACAACGCTTAACTAATGTTCTGTTTCTTCTACTGCCCCAGAATGACTCATTGCTCTCTCCCACTTTGTTCATGTTTGTACATGTCTGGGTGACATTTACTGCTGTCTGCTTCACTTTCAGCCACATACTAGTTCCTGGGACAGGTCTTTCCACCTGACTTTCCTATTGCATACACATCTGGGAAGCAAAGGCACATCTGATTTGGTTTACATAGAGTCCTGACATTCAAGGTTTTTCTTCAGGCTTCTTGGAACCTGGCTATTTCTAGCCATCTTGAGTGCAATGTAGGGAATCACATCACCTGGAAATAATGAGAAGGGAATAAAGTTGTCACAATACTGTTGAAGACAAAGTTGCAGTAATTGTGAGTACAGCCTTCCTTCTTGGTTTCTCTGTGGAAACCACCTTGCTTTCTCCTGGCACTTCAAGCACTGGAATATACTACACGGATGGAAGCAGAACCCTGAATCCTTGAACTAATGTCTGAACAGTGCTCTTAAGGTAGCTTTCTTCCTCACACTGCCTTAAATGCATTAGTAAGGTTCAAAACAGAGCAAGAGTTTGCAATGGTCCACTCTTCAAGTATGGGAAATGACAGTGAGGTACTGAGGCATGGACTAAAGCAAGGTCACACCAGCTCTAGTAGAGCTTTATTTTGTTCTCTAGACCTACTGAGCAATTCCATAGGGAAGATTAGTTGAGGGCCTCCAGATAAGAGGTTTTAGTAAAAAGAAGAGTATGTGGAATGAAATTTTTGTAAGAAGGAACAGATTTATTTTGGCTGTCCTGTATATGTGGTCTGCTTGAAGAAGAATGATAGGAATGCGCAGGAGGTGGCTGGGATAATGAGCAAAGGGTGCTAGCATAGGAGAATTCAGGTGTTTTCAGAAGACCATCTTAACCCAAGAACCATATCTAAAAATTGTAAGCATTAATAATTATTTTCTACACTTCAAAGGACTGTGGTAGATTAAAGTTAGCTGAATGACAGTTGCCTCTCTAGCCATTTTCCCACTCACACTTCTCACAAGAAAGAGGTAGAAAACACAATAAAAAATAGAAAAAATCTTGGGTTGAAGCAAGGACAAGGATATCACTGACCAATTGCCATCATGGGCAAACAGATTTGATTTGGGGAAATTAATTTATTGCCAACAGAGTAGGACAGAGACAAATAAAACAAAGCACAACCAAAACTAGAAACGCTTTCCCCACACCTCCAGCTCTGCCCAACCTCAAATTCAGTGCTGAGTCTTTTCTCTCCTCCCCTTAGCAGACCACAGGAATTGATAATTGTGGCTATGGCCAGTTCAGAAGACTTTGTGTATGCCAGTCTTTCCTTCTCACACTGTTCCCTTGCTCCCACATGGAGTGCCTCCCACCATTCTTGACAGCTTTCTCCCATATGGGTCCTTCCCACAGGATGCAGTTCTCAAAGAACTGCTCCAGCGTGAGTCCTTTTCAACAGGGTGGAGTCCCTCAGGAACTGCCCCTGGGTCTCTGTGCGTCACAGGTCTTGCCTGAAAACCTGCTCCTACACAGAGTTCTCTCAGTGGAGCCCAGCTCCAGCATGGCCTCTCTGCAGGCTACAGCTTTCTTCAAGGCATCTTCACCTGCTCTGCCATGAGGTCCTGCATGGCCACCAGTGAGCTCGGCTTTGGGCAGTGACAAGTCTGTCTCGGAGCTGTCTGGAACTGGCACGGTGTGACATGAAGCAGTTCCTGGTGTCTTTTCACTGAACCCACCACTGCAGCCCACCTACCACCAAAACCTTTTCAATACAAAAGTACAGCATGTCTAGTCACTCTGAAATAATTTGAAGGCTTTAAGCTCTAATTGTGATGGTGCAAATGTTTTCAACAGCTAAAGAAAGAGGATTCTGCTACACTGTCCTTACAAGAGGGAAAGTCAAAGAGGAAAAGCTTGGCCTGCTGCAGGCTGCTGAGAAGAGGTAGAGAGGGTCTTTGACCTTGAGTCAATCAGATGCTTCCATGATGGGACTGGGGTGTTGGCTGACAGGCAGCTTGAAGAGGGCTAGTATCCATGCTGAAAGCAGGTAAGGAACTCCCTCTGTCAAGGGAGACAAAGCAGCAAACCCCTTTCACCTTCGACACCTGAGAAAAAATCTCTGAGTGCCCTGAGTGGTCTGCCAGGAGTGACTGGTGGTCCCAGTCACTGCTGCCATGTGTGCATCCTCCTGACCAGTGTGGGGATGCAGTGTGTTTTAAACACACATACAATATATATCCATACACTTGCATCCTGAGAGAGAGTATTGAAGCTCTCTTATGTCAATCCATGTGCCAACACACCTGTGCTGAAAATTATCACCTTTCCTGTTGCTGAAGGTAACTGGATTATTGCTCAGTGGAGAGACTGATGGAAAAGGTAGTGAGAAGAGATGAATAGGAGAAAATAGTTGTTTGCTGCAATCAACAACTTGTGGATGACACCTGTAATGTCACCCGTTGTCTCATGAAAACAGATAGCATCAGACAATACCTGATATATATAGCCAGATTTGTTGAGTTCACCTCTGAACACTCAGGGCAACTTGAGAAAAAAAATAATAGCTGAAGTCTCAACAATAAGGCACATTGATCTGCAGGATGAGTCACTCAGCAGAAAGCAGTTACCAGCTGATTTTAAGTGGGTGTTTGCTGCTTCCTTAAATGACCAAATATATGAAAGCATTTTATACAAGAGTGCAATCCACACATCAAGAAATACTTTGATTTCTCTTTTGTTTGTTTTGAGAGCAGTAGAAAATACCAAATATCTCTACCCTATCAGCAGTAGCAAGTAAAGAAAGAATTGTGGTGAAAGAAAGCTATTATGGTGAACCAGTAGTGTTTTAAAGAAATAACAGAAAACTCATATCTCATTGTTTGTACCATACAACTTTTATATTTCAGAAACTGAACTTACTGAATAAAATGAAATAGATTGCTTTGAATGGTACAATTCTCTTGAAGCGAGGTTTTTGAAGTTAAAATAGATAGGTGTTCTTAAAACGTTAGATAACATTGGTACATGCAATATGTCAGCACATCATTAAAGCCACTATGAGATCCACGAAAGAGAATGTTTTGAAAGGCAAATTGGCCTCTTGGTTTCAGGTGGACAAGTACTTTCCATGGGTTAAGGTAATGCACAAGCAGAATTCCTGGTTTCAAGGAAAGTCCTGTATATACTAAGATTTTTTTTTAAATCCACCTATAAAATAATATTGTAGCTGTCACTCAAAGGAAGCAACCAACCAAAATGGTCCAGTGGTTGCATTTTAAAAGCATCTATTTCCTCATGCAGGTGGGGTGAATGCATTCAACTCAATCACCTCTTTCCACTGATAGCAATGGCAGATTGAAAGATAGAGATATTTTAGCAGGAAAAGTCTTACTTTAATTAAAATCTCTCTGACAAATTAAGGGACAAAGTTTGTATTTATACTAAGAGTCTATGGATAAACAGCATTCAAGGAATGGCTAGTATCTCTGGAGTGGCAGCAAAAGTATTTGAAAAAATCAGATGGTGGACAAGTATACAGGCAACAGATTGAAAAGCAAATTTTGCTGTATGTACTATGAAATACTGAAAGGGGTTTAGACTTGGGACACCGATAGATGGTGCTTATTGGTTCTCTCCATTCTGAGTTCCAGACTTCAGTGTCATGGTTACCTTGATAATTTGTTTGATAGACTGAGACCCTAAAAAATCTACCTGCAACAAATTTCTTTAAAAGTTACAGGAAAGGAGAAGAAAATTGATATTAAAATCTGTTACTTTTGTTAGAGTTAAGTTTTGGGTGTAAAATCTCCTTAGAGAAAGCTGTAATTTTTTTTTCAGTCTTTTCATAAACTGTGAGTTTCAAAATGTGATTATGTCAAATTTTGCTAGTTATTTTCTACCAAAGGAATGAATTTACTGAATACTGAATGTCTCAAGGTTTTCTGAATGCCTCTTTTCAAAATATGTCATATGTGTATGCATGGCTCAGTTCAAATCATAAAATTAAATACCTGTAATAAAAAGGTTTTGCAAAGCACATTCTATGAGTTATTTTAGGCTTTGCGTTCAATAAAATAAATACAAAATCCTAAGGAAATAAATTTTTTCTCTATTCCATCTTAAGATATTCCAACCTGACTGCTGGGGGTAGGTGGTGGGAAGACAAATTATTAAAGAAAATCAGGTGGGTTAAAAAACCTCTGAAGAGTCTCAAGGCCAACTCAACATCATAATACATACACCTTAATCCCCCAAAACATGAAAGAGGGCGTGATTTACAGGTGTTAGACTATTTAATGTTATTTCATTTGTAGAAAATATTCAGAGGTATGAAATACAAATAAACAGTGAGCTTACATCTCTCTAGAGGCTCTGGTCCCATAGCGCCAGCTATGTATTAAAAAACTCAACTTGACCAGTACAGAAAGCACTGGTTTTCTGCCAAACCAAGTTGTCAGCTCACCTTCCACTGCCTGCTGCCCATTCATCCTGGCTGACTTTGAGAATCTCACTCAGTAATGCGACCTGGTAATGCGACCTAACAGACCCAATGTTAACGTTCATTTTTAATAAATGTATAACTCCTTGTCATAGTAGAAAAGTGGCATTTCTTCTCCTGTGCTCCTCCTTCCAATGGACATTGAAAATATACCCATGCTTCATAATTAGTCAGCACATCAACTCTTTATGGTTTAAAAAATTTTGCTTTTAGCAGGAAGTAAAAGTGGGAATAAGTTGTCTTTGGTGTGTAAGTTATACCAACTGCTGCATTTCAGCTTGCGTTTATGTTTTTCTCAAATCCCACTGATATCCATTTGGTGTTGCGTTCCTTCATTTATTGCCATCCAGGACTGACACTAAAAGACTTTTTTTTTTCCTTTCTTCTTCTTTTTTTTTTTTCAATGAAGCTGTCCACTCTTCTCAATCACTTATGACACAGGATTTGCTCTGGGTTGCTGAAGCCACTACATTGAGACTGTTTGAAGACTTCTTAGCAGTGTGGTAGGACTTCCCTTTGCGAAAGGACATTAATGATCCAATCTTTTATGGACCTTTCCAAGTCTATCTGATATTACACAGAGAGTACTTTATGCCACTATAGCATGAGGAAAGCAAAGGCGCTTGAATTTATGTTTCAAATGTGAAAAGTAATGGCGTATCTGAAAACTTCCCTGTCTTTTTTCTGACTATATCAAATTGTCAAAAAAAGGGACATATCCTCCCTTGCTTCATCATGATAAAGCCTGAATTTTGTCAGAGTACCAAAAAACCCAGCTTTTTTCTTGCAGGAATATTACCTTTTTTTGCTGGGATTTCACATGAACAGGGCTGAAGGTCAAATACCACCGGAAGGACATTTCTGAATGTTGAGAACTACCTTCTGCTGTCCTTGGACAACTTCTGATTCCCTATTTAAAACACAGAGTAGCTGGTCACTACGTGCTTTCCTGAAATTCTCACTACCAATGATATTGGAAAAGCTAAACCATGGTGGTTGTTGTAGTTTAGGAATGGTATTCCCCAATTTAGCACTTCCACTAGAGAGAAAAAACACAAGCTGCTACTCTCCCCACTCCAGTGGGAGACAAAAGAAACTGGTCTTGGTAGACCTTATAATTCATTAAATTTACACCAAAGAATTGAAAGGATCTGTAGAATAGCCA
>WAAG01082876.1:0-65825 GCA_013390105.1 Tichodroma muraria
AATAAGATAAAATAAAAATCCAGTTGAGATAAAATTTTTGGTTTCACTAGGGAAAAGCCCAGCAGAAATCTGCCCTGGCTTTCTTAACACACCTGAGAATGAGTCACTTATGTTTTGATAATCTTGTATTACCAAGATATCTTCTTTTGAATTGCAACAACAACTAAATATATTTAAGAGAAAGCTACATCTGCTAGGTCTTCTTTTCCTTGGCAGAATTTAGTAACAAGTGTGCTACATAGCTGGCTCTCAGATCAACTAGCTGATGCCTGGGTGCTTTGTTCTAGTCCCTCCAAGGCCAACAGGATCCTAGAGTAGGACAAATCCCATGGAAGCAAGACCAGAACTACTCTGGCTTCTTCCTTTCCTACTGAAAACCCTCACCTGGTGATTTTTCCTCACCCAGTTTGCTTCACATGGTGCTTTGAGGGGTATTCCCAAGAAAGGCCACCAACTGAATGTCTCCTCTTTTCATAGGCTTGCTGTAGTCTTAACAAAGTATGCCTAAAAATAGTAAAAATAACAGTAACAGTCATATTTTGTATGTGTGCTATCAACCCTAAGGACATGAAAGCCAGGCGCCCATTGTGCTGACTTAATGACTGTTATAATGATTGGCATGAGAAAGGAACATCACAGTTCCTTTGATACTTCAGGGAACAAAGGCACACTTTTCATCCCCGAGCTTACTTACTAGTCTAAAGGATGAGACTGAACAGTGCAAAGAGTTGGCTGTGTCAGTGTGGGGGCAGGGTGAAAGAGAGAAACCCACAGCTTTTATTTCCACACATACATAAGGCTTGTTTTTATTAATTCTCCTCTATGAGTTGAACCATGTGCTGTAACACTGTATCGCTTCAGAGTGATATTGTTTCAACAAAAAAAAAAGGTATTTTCCGCCTTTAATCCATGCAAAAAAATATTACCACAAAAGCTCCTGCTAATGTACATGCCTCAGGAAATAAACATTTATGATCCTTGATGGTAGAAATGTGCCTGCTAGTACTGGCATGTTCTGCTTTCCCCTGTCTTTGTTTGGATATTTTCCATTTTTTGTTTTGTCCTCCTTGTGGCTACGGGTGTAACCTTATTTTTACACTGGTCTGCTTCATCATGCCCCTTTGGACGAAATTACAAGAGAGCTTCAAACCTCAGCATGCTTCAGCTCTTGGATTATGCCTGCATCCATTTGAATTGAGGCAGACAGGCATGGCCCTGGGGCTTTGGGCAGAGTCTAGACCTGAGATACAGTGATGAACTAGGACAGGGTGGATGTCACAGGCTATGAAACTCCAAAATGGTATAAGATGTAAGTGGAAATAGATGAGGAGTAGGCTGCAGGTCAGCTGTTGCAAAATATGTAACCAGATTGACTGCTCAGCTTATTTCAAAACACTGGGTTCCCCTTTTAGACTTGAAAATAATTAAGCGCTGAAATCTGTTTTGTTTTCTAGAAATGGAAAGGAACAGGAATATCAGCAAGTTTAGTGTCCTTAATGAAAACAGAATTGCCATTATTTTGAGCAGAAGATATTAGCTATGATATTTGACTTGTTTCCCAAAAGACTAAGAAACAAAAATATATTTTAATGGCTACAGTTATTTCCATATTTTACTGCATTTTCTTTTTCAGTTGCCTCAAGGTTTTATTCTTTGCCAGTAGTTATTGGGCACGGGTAAATGGAATTAGTCAGGAAACTACAGATCTATTGTTGTTTTAGCACCTCAGAAAAAAAATATTACGGATTGAAGATGAATTGTATTGTTTAATTACAGCAACATCGAGTTGCTTCAGTTAATCACTGAGTGAATATACTCTAAAGCTTTTAAATTGAAGGTATGCAGTGATTTTCATGGAAAGATCTTCCAAATCACCATGACTTAAGAGCATACAGCCTGGCTATAACAGACTTGAATCACCTGCAAATTTTATTTACCCTCATTCAGCTATTTATTTGGAGTCCAAGTGCGCCTCACCAGTATTTAGCCATTAGGCCATGAAGACAACAGTTCTTCAATACATGTATTGAGACCAAGCCCCTTTAGCTTATTGACTTGGTAAATGAGAAGCCCTAGCCAGTCTTCCCAAAACCACCCAGGGTCAGCATGGTGGACACATATCCTCTTACCACTGCAAGCAGCAGCATAAGCATACCAGCATTTATTTGAGAATTTATTTCCAAATAAACTCACGTAACTTGGATACTAACTTTCCAATTGCTTGGAACTTTCCAACAACAGCCCTCACTTAGGTGCTATTTATTCTTAATGTTTTAATGGTGAGTTTTAGCAAGGAGAGATTAGGGTATGACCTCTGGTATTTATTGCCATTTATGGTGACTTTTAGGAGAGACCTATCTTTTAGACAGAAAATAGAACGAAAGAATGCTTTACCAAGATATTTTTCCCACCTTATCTCTTTTTCTAAAATTCCATTTGACCGTTTGCTATTACAGTCTGAATATGCTTATTGTTGATTAAAATAAATAATATTTAATATGAACATTTAGATTATAATCCCTTTAAGCACCTCAAATGTCAAATTGCAACAGTCTGCTCTTAGGTGTTTATGACAGTCTTCCTGTTTAGTGTTTGCATTTCAGTATCTCAGAAAGAGAACACTGGAGAGTAAGGCCATGGAATACCCCTCAGCCTAAAGACTGAACTTCTTTCTAGGGTTGCTTTAGGGCATTTTGAAAAAGAATACAACGTCATTCTGTGCCAGAGAGTTTCCTGGTCCTGGTCACTGAGAACTGCTGACATTACTGTGTTACTGGAATAGGAATTGTGGCAAAAGGCATTGAGGAACCTCTCTGGCACCAGTGTCTGTTCTGCAACAGTGCTGAACATGGATTCTCCTGGCTTCATGTCCTGTATCCAGCTGACCTCAACTTCCCTTTCTTCGGGGTCCAAAGAAGGCAAATTGTCCCATCTTTTTACTGAATTGTATTTTTAATGTCACAGGTAGCCTTTGATTTTCATTCTGGATGTGTCAAATAATTTCTACCTTCTTATTTCCTTCCTTTCCTTGCATTTTTATTTGGGATAGAAAAGAGTATTGAATGCATCTCCGGGATCTCCAGCATTGCAAGGACACTGACTTGTTGGATTGAGTCCGTAGAAGGGCCACTAATTCGATGAGAGAGATGGAGCAGCTTTCCTATGAGGAAAGGCTGAGAGCATTGGGTATGTTCTGCCTGGAAAAGAGAAATCTTTGGGATGACCTAATTGTGGCCTTCCAGTACCTGAAGGGATCCTAAAAGAAAGATGGAGAAGGGCTCTTTACAAGGGCATGTAGTGACAGGACAAAACAAAACAGTTTCAAACTGAAAGAGATAAGGTTTAGATCAGATATTAGGGAAAACCTTTTTACTATGGGAGTGGTGAACTACTGAAATAAAGTGTCCAGAGAATTTGTGGATTTGGATGTGGTTCTCTGGAAATCCCTAAGGGTGGGGTTGATGGAGCTCTGAGAAACACGGTCTAGTGAAAGGTGTCCTTGCCCACGGCAGGGGCGTGGAACTAGGTGATCTTTCACGTCCCTTCCAACCCACGCCGTTCCATGATCCTGTCATTCTATGGTACCTGGAATGAATAATATCACAAGAACACTTGCCCTGCATCCTTGAAAAGTCATGCCTGTGGTCATCAGCAGGGGGAGGAGAAGGTACGTTCAGGAGTCCGGCGCGTCCCTGTGATCCCCCAGACCCGAGGCGGGGTCCCAGACGCGGGAGCGGGGCGGCGCGGGGCCCGGCGCAGTCCCGGCAGCCGCCGGCAGGGGGCAGGAGCAAATCGCCCGCGGCTCCCGGGACGCGGCGACAGCGGCGGCGGCTGCGGGNTGCTGCAGAGCAGCCCGACGGAGCACCAGGAGGTGTGACTGCTAAAAGGTCTCCCTGTTTTTACTAAACGGCCTCGTTTCTGTGACCTTTAGAATAAAACCAGAAAACGTCGGTTTTCCAATCTTCCTTGCAGAAACTGGCATCTCCTTTTCAATCCCCACCTTCATCTTCTGCTTGTCATCCCCTTTGTGCAAAGATTGATCGTGATGGCATGACGTGATGCTAAATGGGGAGTAAAGTGGAGTGTCTCCCAAATGAGGTTTGGCTCTCTATTTTCCCAGTGTGTCATCATGTGCCCACTTCCTAAAAAGCAGCCCACAGCAGTGATGCGGATTGCTGTCACTGTGATGAGTAAGACCAGGAGAGAAAGCACAAGGCTGAAAATAATTTGCAGAACTGTAAAAATCCAGGCTTACAGTACCAACTGAGCCAAAATCATGCAGAGTAATAAAAGGCATACCACATGCTGTAAACAGCCTCCTTTCACATTTGCAATGAATAATATTAAAAAACCCAACTGATACTCATCAAATGCTACTAAGCACTTGCAAAGGCTGTGCTTGCAAAGGAGAAGCAGAAAGCTTGCTCCAAGTGACCTTTTCCACTTTGCATTTTGGGGGTTTGCCTGGTGCCAACACCCGAAGCAGCCAGCATCAACTATCTGCAGGGCATGGTGCCAGGCTCCCAAAGATGTCCCCGAGGGTACAGGCAGACTGCCCACTTGTGTGTGGCGCTGCCAGCAATCCCTCCAGGGTCAGCCAGGACAGTCTCTGGGCAGCCTGGCACTTTAGCAGAGCTGTCCCAGCGGAGAATCAGCTCCACTGGCTCCGGATGCGTATGGCCTGGGTGACCTCCTAAGCCCACAGTGTCCAGGGGGTTGAAGGGCTGGGGTTGCTGCAATGTCATGTTTACAGCATTGTGGTAACCTACCCAAGATTTAACGAGGCAGGCGATAATTGTGGCAGGAACACTCAGAGCAGGTCATTACACTTGTACTTTGCAAGGCCTTCAATTCAGCTTGTGTTGGGGAAAATAAAAATAGAGAGCTGATGTCTTGAGTACTACTGAGCAAGACAAAAACCAGTGGCTTGCTAGAGGTTTCCCATGAGCTTTATTTTTAAGAGGGTTAACAACACTGTGATATTCTTCCCATACTATGCTGATATTTAGTCCTGTCTGATACAAAGAAGTGACAGTTTCAGCAGCTCGGGGTGGTGTGGCTGACCCTCTCTGTTTACACAACCCCACTTTCCTTGTAGAGGACTTTGCCTTTGCTTTGCTGCTCTGAAATGCTCCCTCTCAGCTGTTTATTTGGATTGGAAATGCTATCCTTGTTCTTTTATGTACTGAAATATAACCTCTTATTCTCTGCCTGTTCTTTTTCTCACTTTCTGTTCATCGAATGGAGGTGAGAGCTACCAATCTGTTTATAGCCACTCATTTCTCAGTTTCCCATATTTCCTGTTTATATACTTTTTTAAATCTGTGTATACATGTGCAGAAAATGCTGAGAAATTGCATGGCAAGTGACAAGAGCCACAACTTGGAGTGGCATTGCCTGGATCTGCACCGGTTTATTGGCAGGCCCCTGGCAGGTGAGATTTGAGAACACCCTTAATTTGGAGCCTGCCAGGTGGTCTCCGGGGTCTCTGCATGGCCACCAGATTGCTCCAGAAGAAGCAAGGACACAGGTCAGATCCTACCCACCCTGCTGTGTACTGGAGGATAGGTTGTCCACTCACAAAAACTCTGAAAGAAAGTCAGAGAAGCCAGGACTGAAGATTTTCCTGCTGCTGGTACCCAGAGGCGTAGCGGGAAGTTTGGCTGCAGCTTTTGCAGCAGAGAGCTGAGTGGAGGAGCCTTCTGAAATGGAAACCGCCCGGCAGCGCGGGAATTGTCTTTGGCGCGCCTCTCCGTGAACTACACCCAGGCGTTCCGGTGTCGCTGCGAGGAAACTGGAGATGGGTCCGTGCTCCGGTGACCGGGAGCAGCTGGAAGCGCGGCGGGCGGCAGCGCCGTGGGGCTGGCGGCTGCCGGAGCGTGTTGGTGCTGGGGCCGGGGGCGCTGCGTGCGCGGCTCCGCTGGCAAGCTGCGGGAGCGGCCAGCCGGCCCATGACGGCTGCTGCTATTGCAGGGGTTGCGAAAATGGCATGCGTCCATTTCGGCACCTAGAAGCATCAGCGACCTCAGTAATTCATCTCACTGTTCTTGCTGACATGATTAATTTTCAAAGGATTGGGCATGATTGTGTTAGATTCTGTAAATATCAGAAACCTGCCAGATTCTGTAAATATCAGAAATCATTCCCCAGAAATATTTTTTTTTTGAGCTGGTTGGTTAAAGGTGGCATGAATTACACTTTCATTGCTTTAATAAACAGGCTATTAACAGACGTTCTGATAGAACAGCAATACTACACAGATTTTCAATTTATGATTATGCCATACTGTTTTATAATGACCTGAAATTCTATATTGGAGAGGAACACACTTTTAATTGTTTAAGAAAACACTGTTTTAATTATCTTGATGATACAACAGCTTTATGAAACTTGCTACAGGCTGATCAGTTCAGATGCAGGTATGATTCATGCTAGGCATAAGAAAGTTACTCAGGAATATAATGTCACTGTTGATAATAATCATTGTTCATATGCTCTTTAAACACAGTGAAAAGAGCATGTATTGTTTAAGGATGCCAACACCAGTTGATTTCCACTTTTCCCAAGTGTATAGAACAGTTTTTTACAGTTTCCCATGCTCGACTCAACACCAGCAAGCCTGCCTCTGCAGGTGACAGCTCAGCTGCCAAACCTGTCATGTGTCATTGCTCAACCTTCCTTGGTAGCCCGTACAGAGTTGTGGCATATGGCGAAGTCCTGGGAGGGTGAAGCTAGGTTAGCTCAGAACCAAGAAAGTCTGCTGACTCTCCATCTCTGGAGGCTCCATGAAGAACTGTGACACCTCAGGAATGGTGTGGGTTGATCTCTGGATGCAAGTGATTTTTTTGAGTCCTTCCCCTCTTTATGGTCCATGATACTGTAATAGTTTTGATTGTACTTGAACACCTGCTTGATCAGTAGACATGGCCTGCCAGGATTCTTACTGTAGAATATGCCTTTTTTTCTTTATTATGAGCCTGGTTTAATTAGAAACTGACTGTAATATTCTCTTCATTTACATTCCTAGTTTCTCTCATCTGAAGCTGTGCCTGTGGAGTGTTTTCCAAGGCCATACCTGCAGACCCTGATTTTTACAGTCATCTTCTTACTCTGCTGTAAAATCTTTACATGCAGAGGCTGTATGCAAACACAGAATACTGGCTGTAATGTAGCTACAGTACCGGATACAAATAAATAACTTTCAGCTGCACTACACTGTAGCCAATAGTTTCCAAAGCATATCTGGAACACAATAATAATGTAATTTCAGTAGAATTTAATGAGCCTGTAACTCCAGAGACAGGTAGTGGGCATAACTGTAATCCAAGAATTTAGTTTCCTGAATCCTAAAACAGATTCACGGCTTCACTGGGTGCTCTCCTGAATGTATCTCAAATAAAAGACACGCTTGTTTTTACATTTTTTTCTCTGCTACACTCATCATATCACTTTCTCATCCTCATCTGTTCTTTGGCCTTTGCCCTTCTTTTATGAGTTCCTCTTATGCTCCCATATTATACTGGTTCACAAAAGTTCACTCATAAAAATTTCAGTATTTATTTACCTTGTGCTACTTTCTTATTATAGCATCTCTGAATGTACTGTACAATCCTGATTCCAGAGTAGTACATGGTGCCTGGAACTCCTGGGTGACAAAGTCCATGCATGCATCTGGGATGACATGCACACACACACCATTTTATAGGATTTTTTTCACTTACACACCAACTACAAAAGTGTTTTAGTTTTTCTTCTCTTTGTCATAATTCTTTTAAAACTAAATGAATGTGACTAGGAATAATGACAGATTGTTTCTTTTGTTCATTAGAATAAAGATTCCTCGTAAAATCCTACCTCACATTATTACAATTGCTCATTTAAAAAATCACCTGAAGTTTTACTTCATATTTCTCACCCTGATCTACAACTCAAGGTACACCACCTCGTGGTTTGCACTGCAGGAGGACTGGGACTTTAAATGATAGTTGACTTTTACTTTACATTACACCATTTATAACTTTTACCAATTGTTGCTTTCTGTAGGCAGAGGTCTGCATCAAAATGGGCATAAATCATATACATATATATATATATATGTTGTTTTTTAGTGTTAAATCTTATAGTTGTCATTTCTCATCTATTATTAATTTTTTTCCTTCAATTAGATCCACTTTTTCTTGTCCCCTTGAAATTCAAGTGGTTTGAAAAGGTCTCTGATTCACCACTGGCACCACTTCAGTATAATGCCAGCATCATTTTACTTGTATATGAATAGTCACAGCTTTCATTGAAAAAAGGAGTGTAAGAGTCAGGAAAGAAATGTACTGTCACCTCTCCCAGGCCACCTGCTTGCACTGGAGGAGGTAAGGAATTCCAGGACAAGCTGTCTTTTAAACCTAGCACAGCAAGTACATTCAAAATACATTACTTTGTAAGTCATTCCAAATGTTGGATCAGTCTGTCCTCTGAAGTCATAATATGATGTAGCTACTTTTAAAATCCATTTGCCAGCAAGACTAAGTAATTAAACTCCTTTCTCCTGCTCCCTCATGTAGCCTCCCTGAAATGCCCTGGGGTCTATCCCTCCTTCCCTTCTTCTGCAAGGCCCAAGAGGTCACCTGGCACTGGAGCAGGTGGGTGTAGGTGTCCCTGCAGTAGGAGACTGAAGGGTCTGAGCTGGCCAGGCTGCTGGACTAAAAGAAACCCATGGGATGAAGAAGCTGCATCTCCTGACAGGTGCCTTCATCCGTGTCCATCAGCGCTGGTGCTGTGGTAGCCAGTTATTTTGCAGTTAATGCAATTAATTCCCTCCCAGCCTCCTGAACCCTGTGTCTTCCATATATCTTGGTGAGCCGATGGGGATTTAAACAATATTTGACTTGGAGGTACTACAAGGCAAATGCAGAAGCTATCAAAGGCATGTTTTATAATCATGGCTTAACATGATTCTTTTCTTTGGCATTTGACTGAAAGAAAAGAGATTAAAAAATGATTTTTAAAGCCTTATGATTTTAAGCATGCAGAATGTCCTAGCCTTCTATCATTGTGAATCCATTTTCCCATGTTGAAGTGGGAAAGTTTACTCGGGAGTAATAAACAGGTCCCGTGGGACTGCAATGTGCTACTGCAGTCCCACAAAGTGAACAAAGTGAGTCGGCCAGGAAAGGGATGTCAGCCAAGAGGTTTCAGTCCCACACTTCAAAGGACAACACTCATGGGCAACAGCTTTATTTTCCTTTTCAAAATGCTCTGATGAGCACTTTGCTGCATTGCTAGTGATACTGCCGAGAGACAATGTCCTGTGCACATGGAAATATAAAAGGATGATTCTTGTCTTACTGACATCTGCTGTGGTATCCCAGAAGGGTGGACTACATCATGTAACAAATTTAAAATAACTGTATACCCAACCTCATTACCAGGCCTAATAGGCAGTGGATGAGAATCAAATTAGTGGGATACTATTTCCTGAAAAGAGGCCATTGCTTCTCTGTGTCTCATTGTTTTGACCAATTTATAGGTTTTTTAAACACTGAAGCACTTAGGGAAAAGAGCAGCACTGGTGATTAATTTTGGGTGGGAGGGACACCTATGGGAATGCCATGATGAATGTTCCAGGACAGCCCTGTTGCCACCCCCAAACCAAGGTAACAGTGCACTTTCTCAGCTGTTTCAGGGCATTGACTCGGCCTGGATAACCCCTCTGAAATGCTGCTCTGCCTCTTGAGGCCTTTGCTAATCCCCATCCCAAGACAACCAGTAAAAGAGTATTTTCCCACTACATGTGTAGCAATACACAAGTAGATTTGAGAGCCTGAGAGACAAAGCCAGCCCTGTCCTAGTATGGTGCTCAAACTGAGGTGAATTCACTGAGGCTGGGAGGCAGAATAGGATCCTAATGCAAAGACTACATTTCCTAGGGCAAAGCATTCAGCAAAGTCCCCTTGCAGTGGACAGGGCTGGAATGGATTGGATCCTGATTTATAGCGTCAGCCTCATGGGTAGACAGAACCTGGAATTAGCACCCATTGGGTTGTGCAGCCTCATGGGTGATCTCAGCATCTGTTGTTGTAGGTTCCTACTAAGAAAACCTGAGTCTGAGGGCTTATGTGTGATCTTTATCACATTTATGCAGGACTTAGCTATAGAAACATTTTCTTCTTTATCTTTTCCCTGACAGCTGACAGGTGTGAGCTGCTGCTCAAGAAATAAAATCTTTTATCTGTTGTTCTTCACCTCACCACTATGACTGCAAAACTTTATTTAACTCACCAGTGCCCGCCCTTTTTCATCAGAGACCTTATGATATGCCATCAAATTTTCCACTGCGTTATTTGGGAATCAGATTGTGTTGTTTTCAAGAAAAACAATTTCAAATGGGAGGATTTATTATTTCTAACTAGATCAAATATTAAGAAGTTGACAAGCTCCAGAGTGCAATTTTCTTCACCGAGTAAGGTTCCTGACTTCCTATTATTGTTGGGCTTTAGAGTTTGTAGCCACAATAAGTTCAATGCTGGTGTGTATTCAACTGCTACTTTCATGGCAATAGCATGACTTGGTGACAGTTCTCTTCTCCAGTCTGAAGCAAAGAAGCCAGAGTGGGATGATCAGATGATATATTTAACATAATCTTGGAGGCAGGATAATGAGAGAATGGAGACTTGGAAATCTGAAGATTGTTACTGTTACAAAAAAGCACAACTTGTGTAACAGTGGAGTTGCCTAAAACGACATTACTTAATTTATTAGTAAAGGTGAACATCATTACACTAGATAGTGCATCTCTACATTCTGTATTAAACAGCTCCTGACCTCTGACATTCCCTGAAAGCAGAGAGTTAAACATCTCTCAGGATGGGGTTCTGAGCTGAAACCACTGCCCAGCCCATGCAATGCTCAGCTCCTTCACCACCTGAATGGCAGCTGACACCTGGGCCTGACCTTCTCTTCATGCCAGCATTTCATGTGCTGGCAATGAGAAGTTCAAAGGGATTTTTTTTGCACGTAGGAGAGGCATCTTCCAGACAACTGAAGCACCACTGGCCAGGTGAAAATCCTACACAGAACTTGTCCTCCCCATAGCCTCCTCAGAGAAGAAGCACATTAGTGGGGTTCTGCTTCTCATGACATCTTTTTTTTTAAGATTCTCAAATTCATGAGTTTTACATCATCTTTGTTTGCTCAAGAACAGTCTCTTCTCAGCTCCTCTGGAGCAATTGCTGGATTTTGTACTCTTTGGCACTACGTCCTATTTTGATCACCTAGTAGAGCAGAATGCACTCCTCATATATGTTTCATCTTGTGAGAAAGATATGGGCATTTGAATCAAAAAGGCCTACTGAAGGGTAATTGAGGGCACATGTAAATGTCTGTCAGAAAGGAGCCAACACAAAAAGCAAACAGGTATGTTCTGAAGATCTCACTGTTATTCCCTGAATAAAGGATAAATAAATGCTCCTAAGTGTACCCACACAACATCCCACTGCAGTCAATTTAGAGTAGGTTCATCTTTAAAAGGGTCAGTTTTGGGCGTTTTGCTTTAAAAGGGTCAGTTTTGGGCTTTGAAAGCAAGACAGAAGGCTTTGTGCTGTCACCTGGACTAGTCATCTCTAAGCAATGCATTCCTGGTCCAGTCACTCCAGAATGGATCCTTCAAGCATAAAGAGAGACACTTTTGGCCTATCCTGGAAAATTTATCATCAAACAGAGAAAGAGGAAAGGTTTTGTTCTGTAATGTCAGTGGCCTTTGCAATGGGAATTTTAACAGGAAAGTTCACAGAGAGTAATCTAAAGTTTTACAAATCCAGTTGAAGGAGGCTAACAAAAAGCTTGGGTTAAACTGCTTGTTATTCTGTAACTTTGCTCCTCTGAGACTTCCTAGAGGGCATTATTAGTGCTGTGTGGAACAAACACTTCGATCTGGCAGCAGAAGTCCTTGGAGCTGGCAACAGCTGCCTCTCATCTTCCCCCAACTCTTCTCCTCGCTTTGGTCACAGAAAACTTCCTTCTCAGAATCCAAAAAGGAAATAAAATCAACTGAGGAACGTCGAGCAGCTAATTTAAACCTGTCTCCAAACTGTTGCTATGTGCTGACTGTTTAATACCTAGGAAACTTTGTTAGGAACAAATGTACACTGATGTCTCACCTTTTCAGTTGGTCTCTTTGTATCAGCCAGGAAGGTTGCTGTATTCCCTGGGAGAAGACTGACTCTTCCTGGCAAGAGGATAAGTGACTCAGGAATGACTCACTGGTGCAGGAGAACCTGCTGGCAGGCAGACACTGTCCTGAGTAGTGGCAAAAGTCCTCTCTGCAGCTCAGTCATGGGGAACTGCAGGAAGCCAGCCTGTTCCTGGGTGCTGCAGTATGGCAGTCTGATGGCACAGGCCTGGTGAAGGGAAGGAAGCCCCAAGGACATGCAGTATGGCAACAAATCCTCTCAGAGCTGGCCACACAAGGTGCCCTTCCTGCTCTTGTTTCAGCTCAGAGGGGCCAACACCTGTGCAAGGCTTTATCCTTGAGATAATATTTCTTCTGCTTTGTTTGCCACAGCAGACAATGCCACAGTCCTCACGTCCATCACAACCAGTGGAAGACAGCTGCTGCCCAGCTTCCCTGTGTGGGCCCGTGGCTGGGCCGTGGAGATGAGGAATGATGCTCCCTGCAGCTGCTGTCACAGCACCCAGGGTGCTAATTCATCACCCTTGCCTCTGCTACAAGAGGCACCCAGCACAGTCCCTCCGTGAAGTGGATCAAATGGTCCTGGGCTTGTTATCTTATGACCCAGACAAATATGTTTACAATGACTGGTTTTTAATTCAGCAAGTAATCCAAGGAGCTACTATGTACAGTTTAAAGAGTAAGATATTATTTCTCAAAAGACTTTCAGACTTTGGTTGCTCCTAACATGGACTGTTCCGGGTAGGTCCTTTTCCTCTGAGGTCAAAGTCTTCCATCTTAACAGTCTCCATGGATTTGATACTTGTCTGCTCTCTGCTGCCATCTGTAACACATTCAGTCACAATGATTAGATTAGATACTGACAATAATTTGAGGAGATTTGAAGGTAAATTCTGCACATGGATGTAAGATTATCAAGAATGATAAATATTCTCACTGCAGATGGGATAGCAATGGCATAAATAAAATTATTTTCCTGATGTCGTGTGAGGAATACCTGAGAAACCGCTGGAGAAAGAAGAAGTTGTTAGGCAAGTGACAACTGCAGACGTGCTTTTCTGCTTGGGATGCTGAGGTTCACACTCACATGGTTAATATATGATCCCAAAGGAGGAAAGATTAAAGATAGCTGCTCTGCTGATCAGAGATGCCATCAGATGATCTAAGGCCATGGTAATTCATGTGAGACACTGTGTTCTGGCTTTGTGATACCAGCACATCCCTCTGTGTGCTGCCTCGAGTTGTCCCTTCGGCATGTCACGTGTCTCTGTGTTGACTGCTCCCCAGGGTTGGTGTGACACATGGGCCATTCTGTAGCACTGCCTGGGGCAGGCAGGGAGACATCCCTGGTGCTGCTATGGTGTGGCAGAGTGACTCTTCAAAGAAACCTCTTTGTTTTGCCTCTTAGCACTCTAAGTACTCTGCTTTCTATCTAGGTTGGATGTGGAAAAAATAAAATGTTCTCTCCTGGCAAAGAAAATTCTAACTGCAGGTGTGAAAAAGTGAAATTATTGTGACAAGTTCCTCCTCAGAGGGATGTCACCAGCCAGTGGTATTTCATAAGACTCGAATGTGGCCTGCTGACCTTAGAGATCAAGGGATCTGGGTCCTGGATTTGAGTCTCTGCCAAACAAGCTTCTCAGTCCTTTTCAGTGAAAGATGTGGAGGATATGAGAAATCTGACATACAGAGTCTATCTTTATATTAGGTAAAATGGATGGTGGACACAGAAGCACACCAATAGCTCAGCAAGATGCTGAAAGAACACTGTCAATAGCGTCAAAAAGTGGATGACAAAACTGGCTGATGGGAGTGATACAGCAAGAGGTCAGCAGTGATGCTAAATGAGAATAGGACTTGCACCAAGCACGGTTCGCCTGAGATTAACACATGCTACAATGACCAAGATTATTCTGTCTGGTTCTTTGCAAGCTGTAAAATTAATATCATAGAGTCATAGGATCATTTAGGTTAGAGAATACCTTCAAAGTTATTGAGTCCAATCATAAACGTAACACTACCAAGTGTACCAAACTTGAAGCTGGTACAAGACACATTAGGTGCAGAAGCATACAAATTAGACATTACTGGATCAGAGTTTTAAACGAAGAACATATACGAAATTATATGTTTAGGTAAGAAGTGGACAAGAAATCTAAATAGTTGCACTCCAGAGTCTCTCTTCCACCTCTGATATGGCTCAGGCAGTAGTCTGTGAAAAACTTCGGGTTAGATCTGCAAGAAGACTTAGATATCAGACAGGCACCTTTGACTGTTAAATCTGAAATAACATCTGCAGAAACTGTCTGATTGTTGGCTGCTCTTAGTCTTAGAAATAAATGCATGAAGTCCCTAAACATTTACGCTTCCTTCATGGATACCACTCGTGTCTCCATGTGTACTCTATATGCAACACAGTGGTGAGTAAAAGGTTTCCAACCTGCCTTCAGTTGGCTTTGCACCTGTGACTGTCACACCACGGTGCTGTGCAGAAATACCAGCCCAGAAACCTGAAGCTGTGAAGGCTTGCTGGGCTGATGCTGCCAGCAGGCAGAGTAGTCAGGGCAAAGGTTTGCACCACGATGACTCCCAAAGTGCAGGCTCGCTTAGCTGCACTCTGCTCCAAGAACAGCGACAGCCCTGAGTGTCTGCTGGGGGGCTGAACAGAGCTGATCAAAGTCTGCTTTCTGCAGGGCCGTGCAGCTGGGTGCCCGTCTCAGGCTATGCTGTCACAAGCAGGATAAATCTTTCCTGCCTCATGTTGCCTATGAGAGCTGAGCTGATAAGAACTTTCTGGAAATGGCTGTCAGATTAGGCTGAAAGCGAAACAGGGAAGATGGTGGCTAATTTCACCTGTTGATAAATTGCTTAATGCTGAAAGCATTCACTTATTAGGATGAGCAATGTTTGAGTCCTGCCTTGGTGAAAAGGATCCTGGACCTTATCCAGCCTCCCAACAATTTCTTCAAGCAGAGACTGACTGTGTGTTCTGTGGCAAGGCTCACTGCGTCTCCTGTGCAAAGCAGCACAGCCACCCTGGTGTAATTAAACGTGTATTGGTCCGCAGAGAGAACTAAAAAAATTAATGTTTGTAATATAAAGTGAATCTGAAAAAGTTCTGGGTCTGATCCAGTACGTCTTTCAAAGTCCTGATGCTGGATGTGCCTATAAAGACTACCCAATTTGATGCTTAAGCCTACTAGCTGACTTTCACTCCTGACTTCCTACTCCATGGAAAGTGGAGAAAACTTCCTTTACCAGACTTCTGTTCCCATGTAGTTTTGAATACCCTGGGCTGAGAGATGGCATGAGGTTATTTTCAAACCCATAATTATGGATTTGCCTAACTTAATTCCTTTGCAATTTATCAAATGAGAAAGGAAAAATGATCTTGTGACTGAGGCAGAGGGCTGGCATTCATGAGCTTGGGACTTTATTCATCTGTTCCCTGGGTTTCCTGCTTGGCCCTGAGCAAACTGCAATCTGCCCATGCCAACATTTCCTCCTCTGTAATGAGCAGATAAGGGTGTCTACTTCACAGAATTTGTTTCAAGCTAAATTCATTATAATATTCTCATGTTTTCAGGACTCTTTTTCCTCTGATTTGCACTTGTATTGGAAGTACAAGGAATTATTTTAATCGTTATTGCTAACAATAAAGATGAATGCATTTCAGTTTGAAATGTATGCCTCTCACATGGTTTTTTATAGCTTCAGAGCATAATAAATAATTCTGTAGATACAATCTCTTCATCTTGTTCCCCAGCCCTCCGCTCACCCTGCATGAACCTGCAGTTACACTGGCAGCCCTAGACCGGAGCTTCAGGGTTTGCTTGGCCTGCCACATTCCCTCATGGAGTTTATAATCAGTAGAATCACCTCTAAGCATAGCCTCCCTCATCACAGTATTACTCTGCTATGGTTCCCCATAGCAAGGCAACAGCATTTGAGGTGAAAGAGACGAGCATATCTCTCCTACAGGTCAGCAGTGGTCTGCACTGTTCCACAGGCAATGTCTTTGCTCCAGGGCTTATGAAGATCCTACATGAATTTTGGTAATTATAATTTCATGCTCCTGTGAGTGTGAATAGTATTGGCCTTACCATACTCTTGTGTCTGCATGTACTGGTGGTCCCTTCTTCTCCCATTATATCCCACCCATAATTTTAGGCTTCCCTCCTTCTCTCTGTTTTTTTCTTGTCACTCTCCCCTGAGAAATCTCAAATTGCTTAATTTTTTCTTTTCCTCTGATGTATTCTTCATCCTTTCTCCATTCAACTTTGCGTTTTATCAACTTTTCATTGGTCTTTCACTTCGGAGAGCTCTGCTCTGTAAAAAAAAAAAAAAAATACAGCTGGATTACAATGTTTACTGCTATCTAGAATCCAGTGGTTAACTCCATTAAGAATGACTGCATGAGCTCTGGTCACTGCTTTGAAATAATCCCAAGGAAATGGGGCATGACAGTGACTTGAGAAGAACAATCTGCTAATATTCCATTTAAAGGCTGGTGCAAACTGTGAGAGAGACGGTCCAGCTGCAAATTAGTTATTTTCAGAAGATGTACCCATGATGACATGGCCACCCTCCTCTCATGTGTAATGAGGAGTGGGTGTTAAACGCAGAGGGTATCATATGTCACAGAGTATGCAGATCTCAAGAGATGAGGGGGACCACATCTACCCTGTATCATTTTTCTTTGGGAATGTGGTGCATGAAAAAGAGAAGTCTCAGTGGCATACAGGGGTTTTTGCCATGCTTTTATATTCCTCTTCTTTTTCTAAATTATGCATCACATTTTCTAATGTCAGCTTTCTCAGTGCTGAACCAGACACCATATTAAAATATTTTTGAATTGGAGGGAAATTAATCTCCCTGCCTTCTGTCTGAGCTGGTCACCCAAGCCCCTTGGTTGTCTTTCATTTTCATAATTCTGCTAGCATGTCACATGTTTTTTTATCTCACATCTCAACCAAAGAATTTCCTCACCCTTGCGGACCAAGTCTCGGTGACTGGCCATGACTATGATCCATTGCCTTGAACTATCCCATAACATGTCCAGGCTCCATCCTGACTTGTCTGTTTGGGAAATCGTAGCTCTCAGCTGTTACTCTGGGGCCCTTTCTAAACAGTGATGACACCCACACTGGTTTGTTGTTTTGCCTCAGTAAGTTGACTGGGCATCTGACGATACTTGTAGCAAGTTTAGCACTGAGACCACAAGGCAGGGAATGTCTTGATGTCATCCCAGACATGACATCCACGAATCAGATCAGCATGTTCTGGCCAGCTCAACACACCAGCTCACCTTTCAAGTTGCTTCCTAGAGGGATTAAGTTTTCTTCTTCTCTTATGTAAAAATAAGGGAGCAAAGAAGACTTCCTTTTAAGAACTAGTTTCAGAAGATCTGTCCTGCATCAAAGCAGCTGAGTTATCTTCAGTTACCTTGTCCCAGAGCAAAGATTTGAGGCGACAGTTTCTTGGAGGAGCTGTACCATGTACTTCCTGTCCTTTAGTTCCCTGTACGCAACATTTTCTGCTAAGAACAAACACCTTCCCATCTGGGATTCACGGGGCTCCTTTATAGTCCTGTGAATATTTAGCAGCTCTATTCTGATTTTCTTTTAATGGTTGTTTGCCTGAGGAGACTTAGAGGTGGAATATTCTAAATAACTGTAAACTCAAGGAAACAATCCCCTTCTCAAAAAATCTCTCAGGGATAAAAATAACTATAGAAGTAAAAATTGGGGAAAATGAAATAGCTAGTCAAAGAAATGAAACTTTGTTTATTTAACATCAAGAAACATCTTGCCTGTTAGCAAGTAGAAATGGCATACTGCCTATGCCATAGGTATATACCTAAGTTGTGTTTAATTATTTTCCCTCTGCACAAGAACAAATATAGGCATTAGAAGATGTATAGTGCAATGTAAGGTACTTATAGGTAAATTTGCTTGCTGGCATATCTCTGAACAAAATACAAGTGTTGGAAATAGAAGGCATCAATGTAATTTATTTTTTAACTTTAAAAGAAAGTTCACAGAATCGCTAGGGTTGGAAAGGACCTCTGGAGATCATCTATCTCATCATCATCATCTGCCAAGGCAAAGTCACCTAGAGCTGTGACACAGGAATGTGTCTGGGTGGGTTCTGAATGTCTCCAGAGAGGGGGACTCCATGATCTTCCTGGGCAGCCTGTTCCGGTGCTCTGCCACCCCTAACGTAAAGAAGTTCTCATGTTGAGGTGAAACTTTTTGTGTTTTAGTTTATGGCCATTGCACCTTGTCCTGTTGCTGGGCACCACTGAAAAGAGTCTGGCACCATCCTCTTGGCACCTGCCTTTGAGATATTTGTATGTTTTGATTGTATCCCCTCTCAGTACCCTCTTCTCCAGACTAAGCAGGCCCAGTTCCTGCAGTGTCTCCTCGTAAGAGAGAAGCTCCAGATTCCTCATCATCTTGCTGGCTCCCCACTGGACCCTTTCCAGTCACATCTTTTCTTTCTTGTATTCAAGAGCATAGAATTGGACAGAGGTTTCCAGACATGGCCTCACTAGGGCTGAGTGGAGGGGCAGGATCACCTCCCTCAGCCTGCTGGTCACACTCTTCCTGACTCATCCCAGGATAGCATTGGCCCTCCTGGCCACAGGGCACTGCCGGCTCATGGTCAACTGGTCATCCACCAAGACTGCCAGGTCCTTCTCCACAGTGCTGCTCTCTTGGAGTTCAGCTCCTAAACAATGGAATTTTGTTTGGGAAACAGGGGGTACTTGGGGTTGTTCCTCCAAGCAGCAAGATCCTACACCTGCCCTTGTTGAACCTCATTAAGTTTCTCTACACCCAGTTTTCCAGCCTGTCAAGGTCCAGCTGAATGGCAGCACAGTCTTCAGGTGTGTTGGCCACTGCCCCAGTTTCATAGCATCACCAAACTTGCTGAGGGTAAATTCCATCCCTTTGGTAAACATTTGTTTACCAAATAAGAATAAGACTGGGCCCACTGTTGATCCCTGGGGAACACCACTGGCTACAGGCCTCCATCTGGATTCTACTGCACTGATCACAACCTTCAAGCTCTGCCATTCAGCCAGTTCTTGTTAGAGCCTCAGTGTTCATAAACAGACAGTGCTATAATGAATACAGAGAAGAAACACACTTCTAGAAAATGGTCTGGAAAAGGATATCTCTGTATATGCACTCCAGTGAGCTTAGTTCAGTCTTAAGGTTTGAGAGCAATACTGTTACTTTCTAGTAGTCTTATGCACCCACACAGTACTTTATCACTGTAGGCAAAATGCTGTAGCTGGAGAAAAATTAGGCATTATGTATACAAACACAATAAAATTAAATTTAAAATTAATTTTAAAAAATTAAAAATTTCATGCAAGAAGAAAACTTTGCAATGCCTTCATAATAAAAGTTTTTCTTTGTAACTTCTCTAAACAAAATGAGATCAGAAAACTCTCATCTTGATTTTTGCTCTGATCTTTTATGTGTTTCGTCCGCAGTAGTGAAGATTTGAAACAATGTTTCCCAATCTTTCTACTCTCCCATTCAAAGGGAAAAGTAACATTGCATCAATTGCATCAATGTTTTAATCTAGTTTTCTCCAGATTTCTCTTTTCGTATCAGACCTTCAGAAGAAAAAATACCTCAAAACAACAAGTTGCCTAATCTGTGTTTCACATCTCAGCTGCTATTACTGTATAAATGATTTTGTTTAGAGACATCTTGGCAGCATGTGACACTCCATCATCAAAACCCAGCAAGCCTCAGTCGTGTTTAGTGCCATCTCAGCATCTGTGTCTATAGCAATTTGTCACGTCCTTCAAAAAAGCAGAAGTCAGATTTTGAGCACTTGCACTTATTAAATGCACAGGTCTGCAGAGGGGATGAGATTTTATCTTTTTGACCAAAAAACCCACTGTAGAAGATTTTCAGAAAAAGCAATGTGAGGAAAACTGGCCAAGATAGCAAAGTTCCAAATTTGGTAACAGAAGCAATAACAATACAATGAGCTTTTATTTGTATTTACATAAATTAATTTCTTAATTTAATTATGTTATTATGTCCACAAATTTGTATCAAATCCAGCAACATAAACCCAAACTCAGCTTAATGAAGACACAATAACACAGCAAGATCTCACTGTGTAATTACACTAAGGCTTTGATGGGTAGCCAAATGAACCTGCTGTCCTTTCCCTTGTCCTTGACTGTCGTTTGCTGTTCTGCTTGAACCGAAGCAATTTTTTTTTCCCACACTGTGAATGCTTATATTAATATTTCTTGGTGTCTCCCCTGTAGTGTAGGTAGGTTTTACTTAAACCAGAGCATACTGCATGACCAAAGCACTAGAGAAGTCAAGCCTGAGCTCTGCAGGGACTTAACGTGCATTGCCAGGAGACAGTTTCCTCTGCTGCTCTTGTGGAAAGTTTATGGACACTAAGATCGAAGGTGGCACTTTGATGTGCTGTTTTTGCAACGTATGTTCAATCACCAGCTGATTTAAAAAAAATATATTAAGTTCAAGAGGGCTTTGAGCTCATAGTAAGCAAAAGGTCATTGACCTGTGCTTTGATGGATACGGTTACTGTCTGTTCTTTTGTGGAGGCAGGCCCCACTAGCAGTCATAGGGTTGTTCAGACCTCTTTTCATCATTTGGGATTCAGGATACACATGGACTAAACTGCATTGGTAACCCTACTACTTTTTTCTGGTGGCAGCCCTGATAAAAAATATTGAAGTAGAAGGGACAGTGTGTTGCTTGCGTGTTTAACACGTTGGATTTTTCAGAGAACAATATTGTCCTAAAGAAGAGCTGCATAGATAGTACTGTCCGTGGGGCTGTGGTAAATCAGGAGCAGAGCTCTCTGCAGCTTTACATTTAGCTGTGGGACCATAGGAGAAAGGCCAACACTTAACAGCACTTCCTCACTCAGGTCTGCAGTCCCTGAGACTGAAATATAGCTACAGGCTCACACTACTAGTCTATGAAAACATAGACTCACATAAGTCTCTGTTTTCACAGACTTATAGGATAGTTTGGGTTGGAAGGGACCTTTAAAGATCACCTAGTACAATCCCCATTTTGCATGTAGCCTCCTGCCTTTGTTTGTTTCTCTTGCCTCATTAGGCTGTTAGCTCTTGCAGGTGGAAGGTACCTTTGCTCTGTGTTTGTACAGCACATCAGGATCCCATTCCCACTGATTCCTTCAGGTGCTGCTAAAATAGTAATGAATACATTCACTGCACATGTTTGCATGTGAGCCGTGTTCTTCAGTTTTGCTTGGCTAGGTAAGACATGGTGCTTTTCTTGCTCCCTAAGTGGAGGAACACTCTCAGATGGTCAGAGTAAATTAATTTCAGATGCAAGTAATATTCAAGGGTCTCCACTGACCTGTATGTGCTTTTTGTTTTATTCAACTCTGTTCTCTTCAATAGTCAATTTGGCTAAGTAGAGATAATGAAGAATGAAGTGAGAAAAGGTGTAGCTGTGCTGGTAAAACAGGTTTTCCTATGGCAAGCAGGCTCCTCTCATCTGGTAAGCAGGACTTAAGGGCTTGATTCTCTGATATCCTGTATCTTGTGACACTGGTAAGACTAAAGCAAATACCTTTCTATATGCTGGCAATTTTTTCTATCCACTTTGCATTCAGGCAAATACCAATTCAAAAAGCCAAGCCAAAATCATCATAAATGAATATTCATAAGAGAAGGTAATGAGTGAAATGACAAGATAAAGGGGAAAAATATATTCACCTACATGGCCCTTCCCTATCCCAACTGAAAAATAAACTTTTGTAATAACGTTATTTAATGATCCCAGACAATGCTTAGCATTTCTAACCCATGTTTAAGTAGCTGGTCTCCACGTATTTTTAACTCATGATGCAAAAGCACTGCATAAAGTCAGCACTGTGTGTAGCGTAAGTGCACTCTTCTATTGAAATCATGTCATCAGAAGTGTTGTTTTCATAGAAGGAAAGAATCATTTATACTGGAAAGGCTTTAAGATCATTAAGTCCAACTGTAATTTTGCTGGTAACTGATAAAAGGTTTTTTACCTTCTTAAAGACTGTGGACTGACACCTTCAAAAACCTGAAAAAGCCTGAAAATTAGTTAAATTAAAAAGTTACGGTAGAAAAGAATCCAACAATTTCATAGTTTGCTTTTTTTTCTTTTCTGGCAAGAAAAAAGGGCCTGGGAAAACTCTCCTGAGCTGAAATTGCAGCTGTGTCACAGAGATGACACGAACACAGGAAATAGTTGCCTTATAGCTGCTCGCTGGAGTCCCAGATGACTTCAGTGACGTTCACTCCAGCTTATGTGTGTGCATGAGAAGCATGTAATGTTCCCAAAACCAGTGCTCCTTGAGCCAGTAACTGGTTTCTCTGTCCCATTCAGGCTTTCTGTGACGAGGGTAATTGGAGAATCCTGTGATTTTACAGGAGATCCCATACCACTGCTTTACTTACTCCACAGAAATGTATTTAACATGCGGGACACTTCTACTGTTTTTGTCAAAGAGAAATATGAAATACTTACATCCCTTTCCAGGTAATTAGGTAATTATGTAATTTTGTATCAAAAGAGCTTTAAGTGATTAAGCTGTTGAAAGTGGTAACTTCAATGATAGGAAGCCTCCAGGGACAATATTGAAGCCACGGTACTAATAAATACTTGCCATCATAATAACATAGAGGCATGCTACTTCTCAGTTGTCCTAATGGCTGCATAACTTGATAAGAAGAATACCATTGCTGACAGATAAGAAAACACTTGGTATTTTACTAGGTCAAATTTAAATTACTCTTTTAAAATTGGTTTTGCAAACTAAGCGGTTCTTTTCTCAGGTATGACGAGTTTGCGTGGTTCCCATTAGGAAAATAAATTACTTGGGAATCAAGATGTACGAAGTCACACAAGACAAAGAAGCAACAGCATTTTAAACAAAAAATTGCAGGTGATCCATGTGCCAAAAACTCCTGTCAGAGCTGGTAGCAGCAAACAAAGCAGCGATGTGCAGCTTTCATATCTTTATAGTTAATTGCTAAGACTAAAAGGAAAATAAGCACATAAAAGGCTGTAATAAAATAGGACTAGTATCTGTAAAGATCAGAAGATATGCATATCTTCATTTATTTTGCTTTTCTTTGTAATTTAAGATGCTTAGTTATCTTATTTCTATAAAATTATTATCTAAAATCAAATGCTGGGCTTTTTTTTTCTGTCATTCCTTCCATTTTTGTATTTCACTGCTGTTGCATTTGAATCCAAATGTCTCCATTTAAACATTTTGCAAATACATGGAATAAAATAACCCAGGAATCGTAATGGACAGCTTTATGAAGCACATTGGATAAATGTAGAGTACACTTCACTAGTATTTATTTTGCAAAAGATTTTGATGAAATTTTCATTTAAGGGTTGTGTAAGTACCAAGCTAACTCTTAACATTTTTGTATAATAGTCCTTTCACTTCTAAATTTTGTAGGTTTTGGTGCTTTTTTTCCATAGCTTCAATTTCTGTTCGGTATTATTAATTCATCCTCCTACCAGCATCCTATCACAGAATCACAGAATCACTAGGTTGGAAGAGACCTTCAAGATCATCGAGGTCCAACCCATGCCCTAGCACCTCAACTAGACCATGGCACCGAGTGCCACATCCAGTCTCTTTTTAAGCACATCCAGGGATGGTGACTCCACCCTCTCCCCCGGCAGACAATTCCAGTACTTTATCATTCTTTCCATGAAAAACTTTTTCCTACTATCCAAACTATATTTCCCTTGGCACAGCTTAAGACTGTCCTATAGAGAAGGAGGACTTGAATAGAGTGGAGAAAATCTTCAGGGTTCTCCTATCATTCTGAAATTCAGTTACTCCTGACTATTCTTCCATAGTCATATACAGGAATTCTAATTAAAATTTCTGCCACTGTTTGACAGCAAAATAGTAAACATTTGTAAAGTTCTTTCCTGGTTCTAAACTCTTTTTCACATCATTACTTTTTATTTCAAGGTGTCCTAGACTTACAGATGAGAAAGATGACAGAATAACAAATGGTGTCTTGTCAGACAACCTCTCTTAGTGTCTGTGAAGGTAGTTCACAAGCAGCTTTATCTTTGCTTTTTTCTTTCAAAAAATTAATGGAACTGGTTGTCTGGTGGAAGGGAGGCAGCCAATGGTGTATGGACAGAAAGGAAAATGGAGGTGATATAGTAGGAATTAGAGAAAATTGCAGATCCCTCGCTTCTTCAAACATACGCACAGAAATGCTGCACTTCATAAGCACTCCATAATTATGGAGAGATAGTTTAAACACAAAAATAAACCCTGACGTGCTGCCCCTGTAGGAGGTTGTGTGGCCAGGTACAGCCCAGCCCAGAGTGTGTCTGCGAGGGTCACGCAATGGGTGTGCAGCACTCAACAGGTCTTACTAAGGTCTACCTTAGACAGCAATGATGAAATTAATAATGACTGGTCAGCCTTTATTAAGTAATGGTGCAACTGAATTACATTCATTGCAATTGGGTCATCAGTTTCGTCTTTTTTTTTTGCCAAAGGAGTAATCTAGAGACAGTCCACAGTCGCCAGAGAGAGGACAGCCAGATTAAATGTTCAGGTTGGAATCTACACACAAGGTTAAGCCTTACTTTGGACATGGATTGAACAGTATGGTCAGACACAGTTTATACTTTCAGCTGCTGTGAACAAGCCTAACTTTAGTGAAGATGAGACAGACATGTCTATCCATGTATAGTGATAAATCCAGAAAATTTTACCGCTGCCTGGTGAACTTAAAATAATACAGCAGTCTCTGCACTTGCACAGGTTAGAAATACGGTATTATTTTACACTGCTTTGCCTAATTCCATATGGAAACTGAAAGCAATGTTGAATTAGCATTAATATGGTTATATTTATATGCCTATACAGTGGCCTCTACCTGAGGGCTTTTACTCTCACAGTAATTCCAGTTAAAAAGAAACTCCATCTCTAATCTAAATAGTAAGACCAGTAAAATATTTGAAGCACAAAGCAGGCCTGGGTGGGTGGGTGTGCCTCTCTCAGTAGTGAATGCCAGTAAGATAGGAAGGGTTGGTGCTATTTTAAATTTAAAACAACCATTGCACTTTTCCTGCAACACCCCTCTGTGTACATCTAATGTGGTGTGCACTTAGCTCCAAAATGGGCAGTGAGGAAGCTGACAAATTTTGTGTGCTTGAACTTTCATAACCCCCTCATCTGATGTGCTACAAACTCTTCAACCACAAAAGACTTTTTTCCTCCTGTGCCCTAAATAAATAAGTTCTCATTGTTTTTTCTAGAGTAAAAAATGAGAAAACACTTTTCTATTTTTCATTTTTTCTGGCTGATCCAACAGACACCAGTAACTCACTAGATCAATTATAATCCTTTTTGAATTCTTTCTCATTATATTTCCTTAGTTCTTTCACTGTCCTCCAGTCCCTATTTTCACCCAGATTTGCCAATCTCCCGCTTCAGAGCTTAGTCTTGTTTCAGATCTTCCCTTCATTTTGAGTTTTTTCTTACTTCTCCTGGGGACCAGGATGGAGATTTTTGTCTCCTACTTGTTCCTCACTCTGAGGAAAGACATGACAGAGCATGGGAGTCAGGATATTTGAATTCTTTCATGCTTTGGGATTGATTAATCTGTTTTGTTCCCCCAGGACCCACTTTTCCCTTTTTCACACTGTTTTTGTGGAATGAGTCTAACTGCCTGTGCAGGAAAAGCCAGGCTGGCACTCACTCTCTTGACACCCCTCTGGGAAGCCAGGCTTCTACAAACCCTGCCTGATCCAGGTGCCACATGACTTCAGCCCATGCTTCTTGACAGCAGCAATAAGGAATAGTTAGTTATCCTTCCCATCCAGGTATCTTCATCTGCTATCCATACACAAACAAAGCCTTAAAGCACTTCTGTGGCATGTTAGTATATAGAAAGTGCCCAAGACCATGCAGTGAATAACTAGGAAGAAAAGATGAAGAATTTGCATCACTGGTTACTCCTCTTCTGGACCCTTCCTCTGTGACCATGTACAAGTCACAATATTACTGTGACTCAGTTTCCACTTCAACAATGAAGTAATAGTCCCTGCTTTCTAGGAACGCTGTGAGGATAATGCTTCAACCATTACATAATGCTTTGGGATCATAATTCAAAAAAGTCACAGCAAGTGACAGCAAGAGTCCAGGCCTCTGTCCTCAACTGTTTTAGTTCACAGCATGAAGAACCTCCTGTAGAGGGTTTGCTAGCCTCAACTCTGGTGACACACCTGCACTACCCTCATCTCACAAGCAGAAAAAATAGTATTCTCTGTAAGTGCCTATACAAAACTTGTGTGTTCTAACACCTCCCAAGCACAATATATGTTGTGCCATTACTTAATGACAAAAACTTGAAGAAACATGAGAGTTAAAGAAGTGGCCACCAGACAGTAGAGCTGGAATTGCTCAGTTTGTATTTATGCAGGGGAACAAGTGTCCTGCCACAGAGAAATGGTGAGCAATTACTGGTTCCAATTTGTGGTAGGAATTTTATTTGAATGAGGATTTAATCTGCGGTTTATATATCTGAGTTCAGAGGAATTGCTATTGTGTCTTATCCTGAGGTGGCTAATGAGCCTTTTCTCCACTGGTGGGTCTATGTAGCTCTTGTCAGCAAGAACTGTAGTAATATTTTGGTACCAACAGGGAAATAACTCCTAGTGCTTAGCAGTATTTCTGAAGTGAAATCAAAAGCAGAAAGCTGTTCTATTTTATTCCTCTTCTCCTTTTGGGAGGGAAGTCATAGCAGCTCACTGTGGCTTAGTCAGTAAATCCCCAGCTGGGATTTGAAACTCCTGACATCAGAGAACAAAGCATCTTTGCTGTGCTAATGTAGGCAGCAGTGATGTGTCATCGGCTACCCCGCACATGTTAGTGTATCATGAGGGTTCAGTTCTGTTTTATCGACAAGGAGCAACCTTATACTTTGGTACTATGTAAACACTACATCTATTCACAGTCTCTCTCCTCGGGTAATGGTTCTCACATACAAAGTAGCAGCATGCAAAAATCATTCTGCTGATGAATGAATTACTTTGATCAGAGCATTTTGTTAGTGTTCTTTGTTTTTAGGTAGTGATAAAAGAAGCTTCCTTTGTACAAGAGTCACAGGCCAAGAGAGAAAACACATAATTTGTGTAAAGTATCAACAGGAATTCATCCTGCACTGGGGCTCCTGGAAAGCAGAAGGTAAAGAGAAGCATCCAGAATACTCCTTTATGCTATAGCTATTTTTTGAATGCCAAAAAAATAGAGCAGGCGCACAGAAATTGCTGCCTAAAATCATGTCACCAGTAAGCTTAGCTTTATCTTCCTTTCTTAAAGAGTACCCAGCTGCTACAAACTCAAAAATAACAGTATCAAGAAGTCCAGCTATTGCTCGGTACCTCCACACGCTAAATACTTAAATGTTTATAAGGATTTTATGTGCAACTACCTGGCTCCAGCTATTCCACGGGACCTGTGTGTTTGCACAGACCTGTCCTGTGCAGCTTCCTGTGGCAAGGTGAGGTCTCATCCTCTCTGGCAGTGGGGGGAAACATCTGTGCACAGTTCCCACGCGGTGGCGGATGCTGCACAGGAAAGTCCCAGCGCACCGCAGAGCGCTTGCATCCAGCAGAGCTGCTGAGTTCCACAGGTGTAGAAAACCCCATACTGTGCTGTGGCTTCACCTAGGCATGGACAGCCTGCCTGGAGGTCACCTGGCACAGCCACCCTCAGACACCTGTGACCGGTCTCCACCTTCCCCCAGCAGCGTGGGGGTAGTGCCACGTCCTGGGCTCAGCCATGGATGTGGAAAGCCACATGTGCTGGGCCCCAAGTGACCAACTGCTGCTTACAGGTATTTCTGCTCTCTGTGGAAATGTGCTTACAAGTTTTTTGAAGGTGAACATGTCAGTGTGTTTTCACAGTCTAGTGTACATATGGTTTATATTTCCTGTGCTATTTCTTCATGTGAGTTATCTCATTTCTGCTCCCCTTCCCTCTCTCCCTCTATTGCCTTTGATAATTTAAAACAGACTGTAGTTAAAAAGTGAATTATGCCCTTCTAAAAATCTTACATTTTTATTACAACTTGGAGTATTCCTGTTATTACTCTAGCTCTCCAGGAATGTAATTAACTACTTGTGGGATTTTTAAAAGTTGTGTCATAGTCATTATTCCAAGACTCTTCACCTCTACAACAGCAATTTTGAGCATAAAGTTGTAAGCAACTGTCAAGATTTTTAAAAACTAGGTATTGGATCACGGCAGGAAGGAATCATCTTCTTCAAAGTTATAAATGAGACCTAGGAAGAGAAGATAAACACATAAAAAATATTAGAATATTACCTGTTAATCCATTTGGGAAATAGCAGCACAGATGTTGCTCCTTCACAGCACAAGTGAAGAAGTCAATCTGCTCATTCATTTCAGAAACATTATTACAGCATGTAATAACGTACGAGGGCAAACCACAATCTAAGTTCATCTTCTGTGCATTCCAGATTATTGCTGTTACAGCTTTTTTCCTTGAATACTTTATACATCTCACTGAAATTTCATATTTTCTTTCACGATTCTAAAACATTATTTGTCAATGCTTTTGTACTAAAGTACTTGAATGCGTACATTCACTGTTTCCATGAAGAATCAATGCCAGACATAATGATGTATGAAACCCTAGGTGTTGTTAAGAATTCTAAGGCTCTGAGCCACTACTGTAGAGGTTGTAGAGAAACTTGTATTAAGACCCACTGTGGGCAGCTGAGGACTTGACAGTTTCTGGAAAAGAGCAACAAGTAAACTTTAAGAATGCAGATAGTAGAGACAAAGAATACCACACTTAGCAGAAAGGGCTTGGGTATTGTGCTATGGCACTAAATGTTAGACATGAAAAATCATCTTTGGGAAAGAAAAGCCTTTTCTAGCTGATTTTGTGAAAAATCTGAAAAGGGGACTTTAATTAAAAACTGTATGTAGTAGAAGTACAAGTAACTACTTGTTTTACAAGTGTAAACAAGTCCTGTTTACACTTAATATCAGTGAGTCACCAGAGAAAGGGTAAGAGGGCTTTGTACAGATGCCATATGTCAATCTCTGCAGCCTTTTGTGCTTAAATTTCTACCTGTCATTTTGAATCTATGCTAACATGACAAAGCAATGGTTTGCAACCTAAACTTTATCTTATTTTAAAGAGCCTCAAGTAGTACAGAAATCTATTCACAGAAAAGCTTATAGCTTTGTGGTCTATGTATACTACACAGGTTTCACATCTAACAGTAACTCAAGATTTCCAAAGTGATACAGTTACCAGAGAGGGGTTTTGTGGTATCTTGCCTAATGATAGTATGATAATCTATTCAAGAGCTAGAAATGGCCCCAAAGAAACTATTACAGTGCAATAATGTACTGGAAAAGACATAATCAGAGCCCATAGAACTGGGAAGAAGCCTTCAAACAGAAGTGTTTTAACAGTGATTGTTCCCAGCAGAACTATGAAGCCTGTCTGGCTATACTCTGTTGAAGAGGAGTCTGAGAGGCACAAATATTCATGAACTCGGCTGGCAGCTGAGCAGCAGATTTCTGAGCTCCTGAGGGAACTTGAGAAGCACAAACTGCAAAAAATCATCCAGAGAGAAATTAAAAGGGTGAGTTACAAGCACTAATAGCCTACAGGTTGAAAGGAGTCTGTATATCCAAGTAAATGCCCTCACCCCCAAACCCAGGCACAGTGGGGTGCCCTGCTGTGGTTTAGACTTGCTTGCTTCAGCAAGCAGTAAGGACAATCAGTATATGTTCATTTGGGGGGAAAAAAAAGGATATATCAGGAAAAAACATTTTTCATAATTAAATGCAGAGATTTCATCTGACTTGGTCTCCATCAATTGTTGCATGGTAAAGCACTGAATTGTCCTAAATTTTGAGCAAGCCACAGACTGAATAGCACAATTGTTTTCTTAACAGTGACACCAGAGATGATGTCACGAGACCACAATCACCACTGAACTTCCTGAGAAGCCAACATCAGGCAGAGGTCCTACTGTAGGTATGGCAATAAACTGTTTCCATTTGGCATTCCTGCTCAGCACCGGCTGCGAGCAAATAAGCCCTTCCTGAAATCCACAATTCTTTTCTAGTTCTGCTTAGTAAACTACACACGCCTAGAGAAATTCTCAATTAGTCAATGCTTCTAAAAGCTGCAGACTGGACTATATGGTACCAAATTTGCAAAGAGCTAAATGTGCTATGTCCAATTAATTCCAGCAGCAACAAATAACAGGCAGTAGTTTTTAAGAATTGCTTAGTGTTGCCTAGGATCAGCTCTGGCTGCATGAAAGGGATTTGGGAGAATTCTGAGAAATCAAAGAAGCTGCTCAAAATGAATATTTTTCTACAGGACTTCTGAATTCTGAAGGGTGTAGAATTTTGTTCAGCAGGTCTCAAAACGAACCAATTCAATGACACCTTGATGGCTTCTTAGAATGAAATATTTCCTTCCACAGGGTTTCCACTAGGTAGATGTAAAAGAACGAGGGGTTTATGTGTGTAAAGAAGTAAATATTTTATAAGGGAACATTATCTAGTAACTTACATGGCCTCATTTCTCACTGTCTCAGAGGGCAATGACACACAGGAATTCCTAGAAAAGCAAGTTGGAAAAAATATGTCGGACTTGAATGTGATTTACATCCTCCACAGAGCTCAGTGCAGATAAGTATTTTGCTTGAAAACCTTAAAAAAATTATTGAGATAAGAGGCACATTAGGCAATGTTGATACAGAACAAATGAAAAGCTCTGAAAAGCCAAGTTCAGGTTAGTGCCAAGTGCTGAATCCCTCCACAACCACGAGAGGCAGGAGTGAGTTTTCCAAGCTAAAAAAAAACCAAACCCAAACCAAAAACCAATAACAACAACAAAAAAATCCCTAACCAAACATGCTTATATACATAAAAGAGCACAGGAATTTTCCATGGGGGTGGGGAGCAACAATAGAGAAGTGATGACCTTGGGATGGCGCCTGGAGCCTGAACAGCTTGGCTATTGTATGGAAACAGCTGACTTCTGCACAGGAAGCAATCATTGCTGATTAGGGACTCCAAACCCCTATCTCTATTTTTTTCTGTCCTTTTTTATTTATTTAATTTTTTTTTTGTGCGTAAGGCAAAGCTCCCGAGGGCTGTTCAGAGACTCACCAAACCCCCCCTGTCCTGCTACAACCGGGCGCGTGCGTCACGGGCGGGCAGTGGAGAGGGAGCAGCCAGGGACCCTGAGGGGCCCTGCTGTTCCTGAGCTCTGGCTGCCAGGGGACACGGGATTCAAGGGCACAGAGTCAACCTAGAAGGCACTTTTTGGGACACAGACACTGATAATCTGCAGTGGAACTCCGATGTGGCCTTCTGTTTCTTGTTGACTCTGTGAGCTTGTTCCCAGGTATCCCAGTTTAAAGAAAAAAAATTCATTATTAGTGCTTTAAAGAGTATTCCCTCTGCAGCCTTTTTTGTAACAGGTTTTATCAATGACCTAAATGTTAAATTAATGCTAGATGCATCGTTGTCAATTTGAGGATGAGCTTCTTAAAAGCATACAGCATTGAAAAGCTTCAGCCTTTTCTGGCTTAGGAATAGGGATGCAGAGAACAAAACGAAGCACAAAAACAGCCTCCTGGAGAGCAAGAAAAATTGTAGGTTAGGTTGAGCACCATGCATTTTGTTAAACCGATGTACGCTGAATGCACAGAGGAAACGAGAGAACCACAAACACTGCAGCCAGCTGGGAGGAGGTCAGTGAGGAGGTGCTTGCAATTCTTGTTAACTCAGCTAGGAAAGCCTGCTCTGAAGATATGGGGGGCACTGAGTGGGGATGTAGGTGGAAGGACAGAAAGGGGGAGGACATTGAAAAGCCCATTAAAGTTCTTCCCCTCATTTTCCAGTGCAGCAACCAGGGACAAAAAGACAGAGGGGACAGAAAAGCGGAGGAGCTTAATTAATTGGCTGGAACAGCCACAGAGGAAACCAAGCCTTGCTCCATAAGCTGTGTCAGTCTCTACCTCCTCCCAGGAGCTCATCCAGCCGTCAGTCATTGTGCTACACCCCCCCTCCCCCCATATCCCCTCCCCGGGTGTTTCAGCTCATGCCCCATGAGGAACGCGAGTATCATGAAGAATTTAAGCAACTCCAGACTTAACCAACAGCAGAACGAGGGTTTTTCAGATTTTAATGATGGATTTGTGTGTCTGTGGAGGCCGTAAGGGACTTAAGCTGCTTTAGGCTTATAATATTTAGACTGCAGTTATATTAGACATACTTTATCTAATGACTCCCATGTTTGGTATTATGCTGCTTATTCACAGCATGACCAGTCCAGGGCAACCAAGAGATGCTGTGACTATCCAGTCCCACTGCATTGCTGTACAGATCTCCTGCTACCTGGTAGTTTCAGATACTTTGGCAAGTTGCTAAAGATACAAAACTGTGAAAAAGCAGTTGAGATCCATGTTGATGAAATATGTTACTTAGTCAATGAATTTTATGTGAAGTGATTCAGACATGCTTTCAGCTAAAGGAAAGGAGAGGCCAAGGGATGATAGCCCCTGTGTGATAGGATGTTTTTTAAGGCATCATTTAGCTAAATCTGTAGGAAATACCAGGGGAACCAGAGGTCACGATATCATGCTTACTCTTTTACTACTCTGACATTCTAGAATTTTGATTAATAAACTGATTTCGTTTCGATGATTGTATGGTTTAATTTCCACCATGCTTTGAATATCACATTCAGTGAAAGGAAGTAGAAGCAGCTGTTTGGTCTGGCAAGTTTGTGGGAGGATGGCTAAAGCTGGAAATGCATAAAGAACAATGCTAAAACTGATATAAGATATTATATTCCTCCATCACCTCCTTTTAAATCATTGCCAGGAAATCTCACTTTACCCTGCTGACCTTCTCTGTTTCAGGTGCACTCCTAAGTGTCAGTGCAAACCTTTTAGGTAGTCACTTCTTCTAGAAGAATGGATTTGGGATTTAGACAGATGTCTTTTCAGAGACGCATTGAGAATAATGAAAAATACAATGAGCCTAAGTTGATTAATCAAGAGAATTATTATATTAAGTACGTCTGAGATCTTCACCCTTCCAACACAGGGCACTTTCTTTCAACACAGAGCATCTGGGAAACCCCAGAAAATGATTAGGCATGTTTGGAAGTGACATGGCTGCTTTCTAAACAGCACTCGCCTTGAAGATACATTTTACTTTGAAAATACACAGTCACATTAGGACAGTCTTTACCATATGGTATTCTTTAGCATTCTGCTCCCTTAATTTCTGCAGTGTGGGAACAATATACTTCAGCAGCACCTAATTTCTAAAATAATGTCTTAATCTCATAAATTTGGCAAATTAAAGGTTTGGTTTCTATTATATGCATTATAACACTAATACCATTTCTAGCATGGTTGGCTTTCAGGTGAAAGATTTCAAGACCGGAATTTATTTCACCTAGTTTTAATTGTCTATAGTTATGGGAATAGCCTCAGCCTAAGACAGGAACCCTCTTCAGTCAACTCAGATCAAGAAGAAAATTCATCCTTTCCCAGTTCAAGGCTATCAATTGACCCCAAACCTCCCTGTGTAAGGCATTAAAGCTCCTAATAGTACCCAAATGTCAGCCATGAAAAATCATGTTGAATAGAAGTCACTGTGGGGATAACCATTTACAAGTATGTATGGGGAGTGGCCATTGTACTTGCTTGTTCATCAGACACTCAGTTCTTAGGATAGTTTCTATATGGTATTCTTGGACAGGCATTTATGCTCACACACCATTACTCACGGCAAAGGTCTAACATGACTGAAGTCTTTCGGCATTATTGTAATCCTCAGTATTATCAAAATTCTTACTGGCCAAAATTTTTGCTAACATTGAAGCCAAAATTTCCTTTGGTCTCTGAGCTGAATTGCTTTCCCCTTACTATAATAAGTTAATAATTCAATAGGTCTTTTGATTACTCTAATGTGTATTCTGATGCCCTTTGTTTAGCATACCCTGAACTGTCTTGGTAAAAAAATTACAAAACTTTATAAAACATTTAATTTTCCCTTTTTCTCATTTTCTTTCTTGCTATTTTTTGTAATAATTTCCTCCTCCCACACAACGCACCATCCATCCCCACACACCCTCAATGACTTTTTGGTTGAATGTTTTCCTCTCTTTATGAGCCTTTCAAGATGACTAAGTAGTGGAGCTATCTCCAGCTTCCAAAACCTGCAGTTCGTGATCCATGCCCTGGGCTCAGGCCTAAGACTCAGTAACTGATTTGTGAGAGAGAAGCTACTTCTATTTCCTTCTTACCAGCTTCATCCCCCTGGTATTTGAGACTTCCTGAAATACTTCTGTTAGGGAGATGCCAATTAAGTACAGCACATTTCTATCTCTTTCCATTGGACCTTATAACAGAAAAGGGGACTTATTCCACAGGATATCATGAGAACATTTATTCCTCAGAAATAGCTGCATTTTGTCCTTATGCTCCCATGTTCAGTTATGCACTTGTCTACATGGCAGGGTACTCATTTGCACTTGCAGACAGTTTAGGCTTAATTACAAGACTCCATGAACAACCAGAAATCCTGCAAAGCCACAGCCTGAAGACTGGTCAGTAGCCATATGACAAGTACTGTTGGGTTGAGTTGCTTTCACAGTGTCTTAGCTGACGTCTGAAGTGACCCTCTCTTGGTGGCAGCGTCCTTCTCAACTGCATTTCTTGTACCACCCAATCTGCCAATCATGGTGGAATGCCACTCGGTGTTCTAGCCCTTGCAGTTTACTCCCAGTTACAGTACTGCTCTCCAGGGCTGTTTAGCGTCATAAGTGTTTAGCCTTTCCTTTCCAAGAGAAGCTCTGAACAGCAGAGCAAATTGCATCACCACAGCCAGACATGAGATGCTTTTAAGCCCTTCTATAATGAGAGTGTTATTCTTGTGGAAAGGGAATGAGAGAGAGGAGGTAATTGGACATGTCATCCACTTCCACCAGAGGCTCCTGGGGATATTGTTATTACTAACGTCCACTGTTTTCCGCAGCCCAGAATAATGCCCACCCTGCAGTACAATCTGTGCCTGCTTTAAGGTGCTGCCATCCGTCCCTCTGGAACAAACACAGGAAATGCATCAGGAGGCCTCAGCTGCAGATGGAAAGCACATCACCAAGCGGCACTTACACTGCGAGATCCCCCAGATGAAAGTCTATTTCAATGAGTATTGTGTTTCAAGGTCCACTTCCTCCAAATCTGGAAAGCTTAAGAAGGAACATCCCACTTGTGTCTGCAGACACAAAGGGCTGCTGTGGCTTGGGAGATGTTATCGGCCTTCCCGTGCCACGGCAGCAGCCTTCCAGTGGCGTCTCCCAAGAATTACTCATTGTTCCCGGGGAGGCTTGACTCCTCTGGGTGGGATCTCATGGCATCCAGTTCAGATGGAAGTAGGTGTTGCTGGGAGGCCAGCCAGACTCATGACAAACATCTCTGCCAATGGGGGAGTTACAATGGAGGACCAAGCTAACAAAGTTCATAGCAATCACAGAAGTGGACACTGATTCATGAAATGCGTCCCTTTTTGTTGGTTATAGTTAGTAAGTACCATTTAGAGCAATCAGATGTGAGCCTTGGCTCCTGGGCTGAGCTTTAGAAACTGAGGCGTCTTTGTCCTTTTTTTTTCTTCTTATATACTCAGGAACTATTGATTTCTACATACTCTTTCCCATCGTTGTCAACTTTGAGCTCAGTTAAGTCATGGCCACCTTAAATGAGGAAATAAGGAATGAACCATGCTTTTAAAGATCATCACTTGAAATCAGGGTTTCTGTGAAACGCACATGACCCTTGAAAGGCTCTAGTTGGGTTCAGTTTGCAGAAGCCTCTTGCAAGGTGGATGCATGCTCACATTATCTTAATGCCTCTTCTCTAAAATTAGAGTGAAGGTATAAAAAGCAACTTCCCTGGAAGATTTCCTAGAACTGGTGCTTCTGGTGCCAACTGAAGATACTGGGAACAACCACTTTTCTCACAACGATTTGGCTTTGTCTTCTAGACTGCACCTTGAAGCACAAGAGAGGAAAAGGAAAAGTGACCTGAACATTTCCGGAATTTAGCAAATCTTTGATTTGCAGTCTGGCAGGCTCACATTTGAACTGAGGAATTTACTCTTTTTATTTTCTCATCTCTCTCCTGTCATACCAGTAAATCCATCTCTGGTTTCTCTTCCTTATCTCTTCTATTATTTTTGGAGGTCAGTAGAAGATAAACTGCAAAGCAAAAATATCTGTCGGCAGTGATTTCTTACATATAAATGAAAAAGATTGAAAACATATGTTTTGGAGAGGTACGGGAGAGGCAGCAGAGAGAAAGAGATACAGCCTTTCCATAAAGAAAGCTTTTAGTCTGCCTTGCAAGCAATGGAAATTCCAATTTTATAAATTGTGCTACAGGCTAATAATGTACAACATTGTTGGCTATGGCACATGGAAAAAAAGAAAAAAAGCTTTTCTGTCTCTCTCGCCAGAGGAATGACATGAGGCCAGTCAAGCACATCAGAGGGAAATGTTAATTTTCCACTGATACAGTCTAAGAACGTTCAGCTAATACTGGTCATGCATAACTATGCCTTATACCCATGCCATGGAGGTGTATCATGTTGCTTGGCAAAATGTGAACTTTTGAGTTTTCCATCAATGGCAAACCTGCAAGCCCCAGTTAGTTAGCATCTCAGCAATCAGCATGGAGGGAGCCTGGTGGACTAAGGACAGAAGTTCACTGCATAGTTTTCCTAAAATAACGTTGTTATTTTGTGGAGCATATGCTACAACTCCATGGCAACGGAGCCAGGGAAAATGGTGACTGGATGGTGACAATGATGCTGAATTACCTTCTGATAACCTCACTCACCCCATTTCTGGATCAAGTGTCATGCTAGTCAGCTGCTGATGGCATATTGCCACCAGTTTCCTCCAGACTGAAGCCAAGAGAAGTTTTGAAAGAACTGCTGACAAATAAGGCCAAATGTATGCCTGGAATAACTTTTTAGTTTAGTGGTTACCACAGGAGTGGATCTGGCCTGTGGCTGTGTTTAAACCACTTTCTCAAGGGTTCTGTGCTGTTTCTCTGGAGGTGGGAGAGAGCGCTTCTGACCCATGAGCACAGTAATCAGTGCAGGTACAACCTCTGTGGCTCCTGGAGTGTGCTATACAACTCATGGATAGAGGGAATGATAACTCAACAGCTGACGATGGCAGAAGGATGAGCAAAAAAGAAATCATTACAAATGCATGGAACTGTGAAATTTAAGGTATCCCTGCATGAAATCCCCGGTTCACTTACAGCCTGAGCTATAAATATTTGGCACAGTTTAACAAAAGAGAAAAGAATAAATCCGTAACTATTTTTCCATGTTAGAGATCGATTTGTGGTGGGTAATGCATGTCAGAGCAGCCTGTAGAATGTCAATGAGTATTGTTTCCTTGAGCCATGATGGGTCAATTCAGTAGTTAAGGTTCTACAGGGTTTGAGGCAAGTCTGTGTGTACCCAGTAGTAGCTGGTTGCACTGTGAGACAGACACAAAAGTCTAACAACATACTCTGCTCAACTGTGCAACTATAGAGTTGTTTCTGAGCATCTCCAAAGACAGATACTCCCATTTTGCAAGGAGTCATACGGAAAAGACGAGGTACTTGGTGCAAGTTACCTCTGGGGAGATTCCAACTGTTCATGAGGTAAAATTTTTCACAATGAGAGCAAACAATCAGACATTGGAATAGTCTCCCTAGGGAAGTTGTGAATTCCCCTGCATTGGTCACTTTTAGGATTTGGCTGGACAGGGTGCTGGACCATTTTGTGTAGATTGTGCTTTTACCAAGAAAAGTTGGATCAGATGATCCTTGAGGTCCCTTCCAACCTCGTACTCTATGATGTCTCTCAGTGATGGGAATTGCTGCTCACTACCACAGATGGTAGCTGGCTGGAGGCTTATGGAATTGTATTTAATTGCCCCAAAATAGAGGTTGGATAAAAGTTAAATATCTCAACTTTGCATGCCTGGCACTTCCTAATTCCTACCGATTTGTGAGCTGCAGAGCGATGGGCTTTGGAGACTCTCGATCAGTGCCTATCTACGTGTTCATTGACATCTTTAGCTGGCAACAGAAAAAAGCTTTATCCCTGGTGCCAAAGATGAGACTAAAGCAAATGGAGTTAAAAATAAAACCAACATGCTTTCAAGGAGTGTCAGGAAGGGATCTCCCCCATTAACCAGAATAGCAAGCCCTTCATCTTCTGGATAAACATGATCTTTATTGTGTAGCACCCAGGCCTCCTGGAAGCACTGCCAAGCAATACAAACAAGCAGCAATATTTGCTGCTCACTTTAGACTTACTGATATTGAGGGAGTGACAGCTCTTCTGCACAAAAGCAAAGAGCTCCTCTGGTAGCAGTACAACTCTTCTGTGAGATGGTGACAAATACAGATAGCTTCTAGACTGGACTGGGCTAGAGGGCTGCCAGTGAAAGTGACTTGCTGAGAAAACTTATGTACTTTTGTCACTTTCTTAATCTGCAAGTTGAAAGTGACTTGGAGGCAATTCCAGACTGAGCAGGTCTGACAATAGAAACAGACAGACAGGGCACAAGTCATTAATTGAATTGGAAAACAAATACTAAAACCAGTTAGCATGATAGATACCCTTTTCTTGACTGTGTAGTCCTTTTCTTCCCCACATGGCCAAAACCATGCCACTGATGACATGAGTATTTCTTAGACTGTTCTCATTCAGTATTTCTGGTGTTAAATAAAAAAAAAAAAAGAAAAAGTGGGAAGTTTTATCTGATTACTTACCTCTTTCCTGGCTGTTCCATATTTTGGAGATGTATGTTTCAAAGAATACAGTAGCTGTAATATTGCATGCTTTGTTCTTGCCTAGATGTCACTTAAGTGACCAGTTGGCATCTACCACTGAGGTTGTTTAAACTGATTGATCATTAAAAACATCTGCAATCTTAAAAAGACACATCAGGTCCAAGGAAAAAACTAAGGTGGGAACTCTCCTTAGTTAATGATGTCCGTTTCTGCCCGCAAGCTACATCTTCACATCATTTCCAGGCAGTTTTTGCAGTCAGGAAAAAAATATTGAAGAACAGCGTGTCATCGATGTTCGCTTAAGACAAATACAGGTTCAAGAATGCATGAGTTTGGCTTTTCTGCTCTGATAGAAAGCTATTAACACAAGAAGGAATAGGAAACTGCTGGCTACATTTTGCTGCTTCTCAGCTGATACACCTTGGTTGGCTCTGATCTGTGACCCTGGCCAATGACTCTCTTGGCCACATGCAATGGACATGTCAGGATTTGTCAGTACAGGTGAGTAAGAGGTCTGGCTCACGTTCATTCTTCTCATTTGATCAATAAATCACCCACCAGCTCTATTTGCTCAGCTTTGCACCCAGACAACTTGCTTCAATCATGACACCATAACTTACCTGAGAGCAAACTTTACACCTTGTTCCAGGAGTTTGAGTGTCTGTTGTTTTCCAGGTGAACAGTCAAGGCTTTCAGAGATATTTTTAGAATATTGTGGTGTTGGAAAGTCCAGTAGTCCCAACCACTACAATCAGCCCAAAGTTAATGTGTCAAAAAATCCTGTCTTGGTGCCAGATTTTACAACAGCAAAGTACTATATATAGCTTTGCAGGAGATAAGGATAATTCAGCCTGATACTTGAAGGAACAAGGTCATCAGCAGTGAGAGCTGGAAAGAAATGTTTCATGCCATGTGTAGCAATGTCTGATTGGGTAAGGACAGCATGCTTTGTCTGTAATTCCATTTCATCACCACGAGCTACTTGTTACTACACAGGCTGAATACCAGATAGGGTTGACTAATAACTTCACCCACTGGGCCAAATCTGAAACGATTCTGAAATGTTCTGAAACGATTTTTAGGAATAAAAATCAGCCCAATGATTCTTAAATCAAATTTACTCTACTTGCTACCTCTGAAAACTTTCTCCACTTTTTCATTTCTATAATAAATTTGCCATAAAGCTCCTATCTTCTTCTTTGATTAGTATAAAACTTAAGACCTCATTATCTTGTCTTTCTGTAACACAAACTTGCTATTTCTAGCACAATCTGACACCAGAACTCCCTGCTGGAGCAGATCTCACTCTTCTCTGTAAATTCCCCTTCTAAAGACTATCTTCATTCAATGTTCTAGGCAACAGAAGAGAGCAGCTTAGCTGAGCATTAAATGCAAAAGTCCCAGGCTTGGTTCTGAGCCAGTGTATCACCTGATTTCTGCCTCATTTCCATAATTTGTAAATGAAACTGGCAACAGTTCTTAGACTTAGTAATGATCAGAGAACAGTAAGAACCACCTACTACAGTGTGATGTCAAGGCTAGGGTCACAGAATCACACAGAAACACAAAATTAACTAGATTGGAAATCATCTTTGAGATCATCATGTCTATGTGGCTGTGACTATACCACAGACAGAAAAAAGTGTCTCCTGGACACAAAAGTGGAAGAATGTTCTCCCCCCACCCACTGCTCCATCCCAGTGTTTCCAGAGCAGACTAGCTACATGCATATGTTGTAGCAGTTGGCCCTGAGTTTGTTTAGCTCTCAAGAGTTATGCCTCAGGCATTAAGACATAACCATTAAAATTTTAGTGGGGTAATATTTTTCAGTTCAAAGTGATCTAAATAATGATGGGATTGCTTTTCATCCCACCCAGCTGGTGTTTTTTGTGTTCTGACACTGAGGACATGCATTCTATGACTTGAGGCTAGGGGCCATGAACTATGGCAGAGGACAAAGCCTACTTCATAACTACGTAAGCCAGGAGAGACAACTCAAGAGAATCCACTAAAACTTTTGAGAGTGGCCTGCTGAGTGACCTGTCACTCAAACTACTCTGAGAAATCTTATTGCAGTGATCCAAACTGGACTGAGATAACACTTAAATCATGTAGACACTTGTATGTATAGTGCTCAGCTGGACCTCTTCCATTTAGCATAAATCTCTCACAGATACCAGTGTGCCAAGGATCTAAAGCTAAAGCAGAGGCTTACAGCAGGAACCCCTCCAGGCTTACAGTCACAGTGAAATGGCAGGAAAAACCCTCTAAACCCCACTCACCTTTGAAGTATAATCTGTTTGCACAAGAAGGTAGACTTTCTCAGAAGAATGTCTGGAGAAAACCCTAGCATGTTTCCTTCCCCATTTCTCTAGATACCTGCCTTGCACTGCAGAGGGGAAACCAGAAGCCAGATGCTTGCCTGTGACACAGATGCAGTAGTGGGGTGTTTGACCAGGGCGATATTCTGCTGGGTTACTCACCAGACGCTGCCAAGCTGCTATTCAGAAAACTAATTTGAGTGCTCAATACTCTGCAGTTACCATCCCTTTCTCCCTCCCTGCTTATCTCACTTTTGCCTCAGACTCTTCGACAGAGCTGCCAGCTCTGAAGCTCAGGTAGATAGATATGCAGTCCTTTCAACCTGCCCGTAACACATCCTGGCTTATGGTGACCTGCAGAAAGATTTGCCTTTTTCTCCTTGGCATTTGTTACTACTTACACCAAGGTTTGTTGGTACAAGTCTGGGGACCAGGCGCATAAAAGGTTGGAGCAGAGGGTCAAAACCTGAGGTTCTTTTGTCCTTGATCTGCCTCAGACATCCAATGGAGTAATACGCTGGTTCTGATTTATGTGTAAATCAACAGCAAATACTCACACCACCCCCTTGGGCCTCCTCCACTTCCCCAGTCTTCTCTGCAGAGACTCTGTGTGTATTAATTCCAGCTGGGCACATAAGTTCAGAGAGCCTCCGTGGAAGGAAAATAGCGAAACAAAAGGAAGAGACAGACACTTTCAGCACTGTTTTGTTTCGCTGCAGGAAGCTCAGAGACAGCCGTTCAGGCAGCAGAAGCTACAGGTCACAGAGTGGGCACTTCCTACGCGACGGGAAGCCGCAGCTCCCGGTGCGAGGGGCTGTGGCGGGATGCAGGCTCCATGCCCTGCTTTGGACTTTTATTGCCGCAGCCGGCGCCGCCGCGGCTCAAAGGCCCGGCTGCGGCGGGCCAGGCACCCTGCTGCCACGGGAGCTGCTGGAACAGCCCTGCCTTCAGCCCTGCCTGCCTTCAGCCCTGCCTTCAGCCCTGCCTTCAGCCCTGCCTTCAGCCCTGCCTTCAGCCCTGCCTTCAGCCCTGCCTTCAGCCCTGCCTGCCTTCAGTCCTGCCTTCAGCGCCGCCGCCCTCCAGCACAGGCCTGCGGAAGAGTGATGGAGGGCCACGCAGCCCCAGGAGCCTTGGAGAGCGACCACTGAGTACCAGAGGCTCGTGGCTGAGCATGCGTGGATCGTGAACGGCGCTCCTGTAGGGCATTCATTGGGAGAAAAAAGCAACTGTCGGAAAAACTGCCCAAAACTTGTCTTCTTTAATGCACTTAATGAGTTATGGCATACCTTAAATGTCTAGTAAAGTTACTGACGTGAAGGGCTGAGGAGAGCATAACTATTTCTTTTTTTTTAATAAAATTGACTTAAAAAGAAACTTCAGCTGTGCCTTCCAGCATTAATTTGTAGGTTATGTCCTATATTCATTACTCTTAGTGTAAAAGTTGTTTTTTACAACTCACAAAAGCAATGAAAGTTCTGCATATTTACTGTAATTGTAGGCCATATAGAAACATGACAAACTTAAGGCTCCTCCGAATATTGATGAATTACAGTCTAAAGAATCACAGAATCACAGTATATTCTGAGTTGCAAGGGACCCACAAGGGTCCCACTCTTAAGTGAATGGCCAATATGGGGACTGAACCCCTCTGTGTGAGACACAGACAGAGAAAGTTATTACATAGAAGAGGCAAAACTAGCTCCTGGCAAAAAATATATGCAAATATAAATGTGTACATATACTTATGCAAGTTTATATTCTGTTTCTACCATCTTTGTTGAAGGGAAAACACAACAGGGTCATCTACGACTCTAATTTAGGAGTCCTAACACTCAAAAAGAATCAGTGCACCCTGAAGACTTTTCTACTCTGTGCTGGTCTGTAAGTGTCCTTTGCCATCTGCACATCACACCAGAATGGCCCTAACTTCTAGGACTGATAGAGAGTGACACGATATATGCACCAGCCCTCCAGAGCTTCTTTTGCTGCTGGTGCAACCATCCATGAGGAATAACTGCCAGAGATTTTATTCTCACAGAAGTGCCAAGATGACAATTTGGCTCCATATATCACAGTTCATTTTGATTCAAGTGATATCATCAGTTGCAATATTGTGATTAAAGCCGTCAATACACTGACATTCATAAATACAGTTAATACTTGGAAACCTGGCCTTAATTTTCTATACCAAAATTATTATGCTGTCTCAGACTCAGGAACCAGATGCAATACAATGTTTCTAATTTAGGCTTTTGAATAGTCTTCCCAAGACTAAATATGCTAACATTTCAAATAATTAAAAGTATGAAGTTAAAACATGCAAATTATAGATGAAAATATATGAAGAGACCAAACTATGGAAAGACCCCAACCTATCTTATCTTTATGAAAAACCAGCGAGTGTGGCGATGCAACAAAAAGGGAGAGGTAAATGACCTCTGCAAGCTTCTATGTTTTCCAGTTGTTCCAAAATTGCTGAGTTGTTGCACAGCATATAGAAGTCTGCTTTGATCTTGTGGTTTGTGCTGGGAAGTGTATAACTGTCAGCATGAAGAAATGTGGCCTAGTGGAGTGCTGAGATTCTTGCACATCGGTAAGAACCAGCTACAAATGGAACTGGCATGATTTCCAGGGCTGTGGGAAGAAAATGAAAACAACGTGGAGAGTTGTGTAGGGAAATTACAGGAAATTTGTTAATTACAGAAGTTATGGAGAGTGATTTTATGTGAGGATTCATATGTTCATTTACCTACTGAACTGTGTTTCCAAATGGATGAATACTATAAAAAAACCCTCACCTTTTTTTCAGTTAAGTTGAGGTGACTGGAAAAGCTCATATTATTTTTATGTAAGTTCATCCAGTTCTTGTTAAGCCCAAGGGGTTACTTCATTACACGGTAAAAGAATATATAGATCGTTCAAAATAGCCTAAATTTGGTTCTAGTTTGAGTAGGTTCATTTAAAGAAATATAAAATTAAAAAGTATTTCAGAAAACAATGATTTTAGGAATTGCTTAGAAAAGGTCCCTGCTAAAAAGATTACATCTTTTAAGTTGCTAAGAGATTCCAAATTGGGAAACATTCAAGTAATTTCTGAATTATCAGAATTTTCCAAGAGCTGTTTTACTTTAAAAAAAAAAAAAAGCCATTCCACTAATTTACTGTATTTGGAAAGGACTACACAAGTACATCACTCTGTTTTCGTCTTGCCCATAAGCACTTTGTTTCTATATCAGTTTTGCATTTTATGGAGTTGCAAAGGAACTGAGGAAATCCAAGTGAATTATTTCACCTACAGAGCATGAAACACACTGGAAAAATTTCTATGGCATATGCAAGCTGCTGTCCAGTGTCCAGTCCCTTGTTCTCACTGCTGCACAGAGCAAGGGGCTCACATACAGAAAAGCTTTAAAGGTCATGAGCCTACCTTAAAACAACTCTGCTGGGTAGATCATGCTACCCTGTCCATTCCCCTCTGTAGCCATTTACACCTGGGTCAAATACATTTCAAGTGGTCCCTTAAATTCACAACTGGTTTTGTATAGCCAGACTGTCACAGAACAGCAGCAGTAGATAGATCAATTTGATTCCAGTCCGTTGGACTCAAAGGAGAGTTGGACAGAGTCCATCCACATGATGCTTGCATTTTAAGTGGGATATCTGCTTCAATAAACAATATTCTGTGTTTGCTAAATAGGCCGGACTTCAGCTCAGATGCCCTGGCCGAAGCATAGTCTGAATTCAGCCCCACCTGGAGTGGGAGGGCTTCAGCACAGAGATTGGTTTTTGGCTTGAATAGACAATTTCTGCAGGAGATGAGAACTCTGCTCTTCTGAAGCAGTGGCGGGTCTGATCCAAAGGTCATTGGCATTGATGGAAGAGCTCCAGATAAATTTAATAGCCCTAGAACAGAACAGGCTGTAATTTATACTTTGCTCTCTTTATTTTTTTTTTTTAATAATTTTTAGATGCTCATTTTCTGTATACAGCACTACCTTTCCTATTTCTTATTTCTTGTTTGCATTTGCCTATTTGAGAGCCCTTCACAGACTGGACAAGAGTGAGACAGACGAGAAGTGACTAGAGTTATTAGTCAGTTTGGAGATATTTCTCAAGTCCTGTGGTGAAAAAAAAATTCCAATTTGTATTTGTTGTTCCATACTTCTGATCTATTGTCATCAAGCTGAAATATTTGCCTTATATTGCTAAATAAAAAGATATTCAGAAAGCTTTGCAGTTTGTTAGTCACTGTTTCATGAACCACTTGAACATGAGAAAAGCTAGCTTGGTGTTTGCTTGTATTAAAAATGCAGAACATTTTCTTCCCAGTGACTTTAACATGCTGATTAAATGGATATTTCTGTGTTTTCTTCAAATCATTCCAGTGGTTTCTTTGTCATCTAGAATGTCTTTCCTTGGACAAACCTAGGAATTTTCCACAGCCTTTTATTTTGCAGAAGTGCGGTTTCTAGGCCAGACAATTGTTTCCCTTACTGCTGAAATTAATCAAAGAAAACACAAAGACCACTAGCCATTTTACTAAAACATGATGAAGAATAGATAAAATAGTATATTATTAAAAGATGAGTGGAAACGTGACATATACCAATCAATTGTCGTACAAATTGATGACATATTAGATGTCATCATTAATTAAATGTCAAAATCAGTAATTCAGTTTTGGGGATTATATTTTGCTGAGCAAGTGCAGAACCAGAGGTGTGAGAGTGAAGGCATGTGCAGAGATTCTGTCTTCTGATCCCTTCTCAATGAGATTATTTGGAGTGCTGGTTGCAGGGCACAGGAGAGCAGTGGGTAGAAGATTGTATGGTGTGGGAAAAATGAGATTGAGAGGGACGAAAGACTTCAAGATTCAGGTGGATATTTTTGTTCCCTGCTAGCAGTTCCTGGTTCCAACCAAACAGTGTGACTAGGCTTAGGTAAGATGGACTGTGCTCACAGTGACTTTGGTCTCTCCTATCTCCCTAGGTCTTACACAACCTTGAAATGAAAGGGCCTAATGTTTTCAAGGGGAGTTACCCCCTACCAATGATGGAAAAAAAGTAGAATTTGACAAAAATGAGGGGTTTTGCTTCAGTTTCTGAAACAATTCTTTCTTTGTGGTGGTTGAAAATATGTGTTACCAAGAAATTGTTTTTTTTTTATATATAAGAAATCTTTCAGATTCTAGGTCATCTGATACCTGCATAACAAAAAGCCAGATATAGCTTTGATTAAAGCAGACTTTCCTCTGATAACATTTAAAACTAAAGAGTAATGACTACTATTTGCACAACTCTTAAAATTTCTGAAGGAAATTAGAGTGCTTTCCTAACATAAGGAACCTATCTTGTGGCAAAAGGGCAGTCCTTAAAGAGGCCTTTTTTTAAGCTGATTTCTTCAAAAGGTGTAAAAGACATCAGCATTGTGACTGCTTTTTGTTTTTATCTTTTAATACATATGTACTTTTTAGTTAGTTTGAAAAAAAATGGTTTCGAAGGGAAATGATTTCTAATTATATTTAAAATTTGTGTCAGTTTAATGGACAGTAAGTCTCCTACTCTTGTTTAAGTGCCCCTAAGTGAATGCATACGGGTACTCCTTTCATGGTCACATCTGCAGTCATCCATCAACAGTTGTTCAATGAGGATGGAATAAATCTTTGAGTGTAGTTATTTAATTTTTAAACCTTTTTTTTCCCAATCAAATGAAAACATATTTTGAAATCTATGTCTGTTTTCTTGTTATTCCCACTGGCAGGCTTAGAATTGAATAATTCAGCAGACTGAGTAGCCTATGCCAAGTATAACCCCAAATCCCCAGACTTACTAAATTCAATTTCAAGTTTCTCACTTTAAGCAATACATTTAATAAATTATGTGTTTTCCCTTCAAATACGCATTTTCCAATGGATTTCAAGTAGCTGAGACACCATCCCTTGATACTTAGCATTTTTCATATTAAAGGAAGAAAAAAAGCTGAATAGGGTGTAAATATTCCCCTAACCAAAAGCCTTACTGTTGGTTTTGTTGTTTTTGGTTTGTTCTTTTTTTTTTTTTTTTTAATTGAAATCTAACCCTGGGAAAATGTGACCATACAGAAAAATCATTCTGAGTTCCTGTAATTTGTACTAGATACTGTTGCATGAAGAAAACGAGAGGTAAACATCTAATTAAGCGTATAATCATCTCTTTGTGTAATTTGCCAAAGATATAATTTATTCTAAAATTACTGAGAAAAGTACAGAAGAAGGAATAATCAACACAGCCCGGTAATTAGGTATGTGTCCTCTGGCATGTGGCCTGTCATATTTTAGACCAAAAGTGGATCTGAGCTGAACATTTTTGATGCAGATCTTGACTGATTACGATGTCTCCAAAACTCAGGGTGTTTGGCTTATGGTGTTGGCAGAACCCAGCGGAAGGGGTACAGCTGTGTCCTGCATCGCGATCAGATTCCTACATCTGTAAACATTTATGGGATTCCAGATTGAATTTTAGCCTTATCGTGCTCTCACGGATACATACCACAGAAAGCAATTAAGGTGTTGGGAAATCTAAGTGATTGTAAAGCTTCAGGGCTCGTTCAAACTGCTTCTTATCCTCCGCAGGAGAAGGAAACATGGGGAAAAATAAAACCATAAAGAGCTACTATGACCTCTTCTGACCTCTCATCTTTTGCTTCTGAAAGAGCAATGTAAGAAAGATATTAAGCTATTAAAGAGCATCCAAAGGAGGGCAAAAAAGACAGTAAAGGACCTTGAGGGGAAGCTGTATGAGGAGCAGCTGAGGTTTCTTGGTCTGTTCAGCCTGGAGAAGATTCACTGCAGTTACAATTTCTTTGTGAGAGGCAGGGGTGGGGCAGGCGCTGATCTCTGCTCTCTGGTGCCCAGTGAAACTGGCACCAGATGATGGAGGAGGGAATGGCCTGAAGTTGTGTCAGGGGAGGTTTAGGTTGGATATTATAAAAATGTTCTTCACCCAGAGGGTGGCTGGGCACTGCAACAAGCTTCCCAGGGAAGTGGTCACAGCTCCAAGCCTGTCAGAGTTCAAGAAGCATATGGGCAATGCCCTCGGGCTCATGGTATGACTCCTGGGGCTGTTCCTGTGCAGGGCTGGGGGTTGGACTTAATGATCCTTGACAGTCCCTTCCAACTCAGGATATTCTATGATTCCGTAATTCTGTAATACAAGTGACTGTGTTAGTAACAGGCAGATGCCCTTGTAAGGTGGATCAATTCATTGCCATTCACATCACAAGTGGAAGTAGAGCAATAATCTAACCTACAGACACTTTTATCAAACATCTTGCCTTAGTCTTCTCCACTGAGCTTTCTGCTTTAGTCCCTTGCCAAATTAACTTTGAAAGTATAACATGACATTCTAGACCCTACCTAGTGTCTGCAAAGGAGTTGTTTTCTTGAAATGACTTGCATGAACTTGAAATGCTCTAGTGGTGGGAGTCAAGGGCAGCAACTTTCGACATTGTTAGGTACAACACCACCTTGTTCTTCCTCAGAATAATCCTTAGACAAACCTGATCATTATGCTGAGTGCTTGGTGGTCATATCTACAGAATGAGTAGAAATGGTAACAGCTATCTTCACGTTCTACAAGAGACACATTCTCTCACTTTTCTGAGCACTACTCACCTACGCAACACAGCAAGATCACTGACAAGGCAAAATACTACCCTGCATGGACCCTAAATCTCTGTGATGAGAAATGACCCCTACCAGGATTACTAGGACCAGCCGTACAGGAGACACCTTTTGAAGGGACAACAGATCATGGTCTCGACAAGTGAGAGAAGGGGTTTTGGAATCTGTCCCTTGAGGGAATGTGATTGGAAAGGTCCCTCTGGCAAAGGGGATAAAAGAAATCTAGAAACAGTAAAAACTAGAGAAACAGTCAGAAGGTCTCCAAGGGAGGAAATAATCTCTAGAAATGGAAAGACCAAAGCTGCCTTGTATCAACTATTTGACAGATTGGCTGGATGTTGCATCTGGAAAATATTGTAGGAATTTGCACAAAAGTTTGATTTTCCTTGAAAGCCATTTTTATTTTTGACTATTGCTTTCAGTTTGTTTTACAGCACTAATAATGGCAATTTTGTCCCATCTGAACAAAAATAAGAAGTAAACTCTTCATCGTCCTTTGTCTTTATTTATAACTTTCAGGTACATTTGAGAAACACTTTATGTGGTAATGGGAAATAAGTGGCCACTTATCTTTTCTGAGGAGAGCCACTTGAGGTGACTCAGCTGATTGAGTCCTGTGGTGCTTAATGAAATATGAAAGAAATTTTTCAATCTAGCACAACCATTATAATTTGCTGCTTGTTTGGAAATAGCTGCTATCTTTCTTAGGCCACTTTGTAATCATAAGACCTTCTCTACTCTCCTGAGAAATATGTTTCTAAGATCATATAAATTGAAAAACAAAAGACTGCATGAACCCCATTTTGGAGGAGGAAACCCAGTGTCTGGAGTAACAAATATTTTCATAATCTCAAGACAGGCAATATTCTGAAATAGAAAAAGACAATAGAAGAAGTGGAAAAAGGGATCAGAAGGCACTGATGTTTTTACTGCCTACATATAGTGATACGGGTCTTCATTCCGGAAGTCTGTCTCTGATTTTTTTTAATCTGTTGGTTATTAAAGCTGAAATAACTACTAAATCTTTCAGAATAAGTGACTGGTACACAGCTCTGTAGGGCTGCTGTTCTGAACAGATCCTCCTCTAATGGGCCCCTGATGCAAGTCACTACCTCTGCAGGGCAGGGTGACTGGGAGACTTCTGAAATACCATTAAAAATGTTATCTGCTCCTCCTACTTTTTATCAATATGTGATTTTTATTGCTTTCAGAACTAGCTGTCACATAAAAGAAACTACAATTTTTTTTCTCCAGGTTGCTCTACTGTTCAGATAGACGAATAAATACACATTTTAGTTACCATGCCTGATGCATGAAACAATATATGAAAAGAGAAGTAGTATTAGAGGATAAATAAAGCAACATGTATCCTCATCTCTGGAGAAATTGTTAGTGCATTGCTCTGGATTGGTCTCAAGATTAAATAGAGCTCTTTCAGTTAAGCAAACAAACTGCAACTAAAGAATCCACAGCAACTAAGTCAACACTAATTACTTGATCCTAAAATGTTAAAAATGAAATAGGCAAGGTGAAAAGAGGAAAAAAGTAAACAAAGAACGTGCTGATCTGCTGCATTTCTCTTTTGCATACCTCCAGAACTACGTGAAGCCCTCAAGGAAACTGCTGGCGTGTGAAGCAGGAGCATCTGTAATACATCCAGCCGCTTACTTGAACACTTACCTTTCAAATTCAAAGAGCAGCCTAGCTAATCAACAGAGATAGCTATATACAATTAGCTCTCAGGACTTGGTGCCTGCTGCTATGAAGTCTGAAAGCATAGGCACAGATGAACTACACTCACGTTTAGATTTCCCCAAGGAGAGGATTTGAGGAAAGCTTTCCCTCTCCATTACGTCTGCTAGAACTCAGCTGAGAACCAGAAGCCAACTTGCATCTCCCTGCCCCACACCAGGGCAGCACTGCACCTTCTCGCCAGTGGCTTCAGAATCACTGGGAAATTGCAGCAGTGGGGAAAGCCTCTGTCTTCCCCTGGCCCCAGGATGGGAGGCAGGTTTCACTCCCCGATCTAGAGGGTCCAGCATGGAAGCATCATCTCACTGGGAAGAGGCAGTTTCCTCCTGTCTCCCTTTTACTGGAGCTGTGCCTGTTGCTGGAGCTGCCTGCCCCCAGCGGTCCTGCTGGGCTACCGGCACTGTGTGAGGGCTGCAAGTGTCAGAGGCGGCAAGTGACAGGCTGAGCACATCGAAACTTCCCTGAGGCAATAAAAACACACAACATGAACTCCCATCACCAGCCCCTGAGACTCCAGAGAGCCTTCCTGTCCAGAGAGTCTTGCACCCTTCCAAATTCAGAATGGAAACCTGGGGGCATGGAAGAAGCTAGAGAGTGCACAACGGCCTAATTAAAGTCATCATTGAACTTTAGTTAATATATAAATATATATATACATAAGTTTCATGTACATAAGTTATTGGTCCAAGAAAGATGTGTAAACAGTTTAAATCCAGTTGAAAGAGAAAGTAAGAATTATAATCTGAGCCTCTTGTCTCCATAGCTTGAATGAAGTAAGGAAAGATGGGAAAAGGTGAAGGACTGTGGCAGAAGTGGGTGGAGAAGTCTTAACCTGCAGAAGCACCACATAGTGTGCAAAATAACCTAGAAGATACAGGATTGTATGACAGAATTATAAATTTCTGGTTTTAACTCACAAACAAGTTGAAACAAATAACTATAAATGCAGAGACAGGTAGGAGAGGGCCAGCAGGAGAATTTCAGAAGGGGGCAAGCAAAGGGAGCATGTTTCCAAGCCAGGGATAAGGAACAGTGTGCCCAGCACGTGTGGGAAGCAGCACATGCATGGGGGACAGATACTTCAAAGGGAAAAACCGCTCCCAGGCCAAGTGCTGGAGATATGAGCAGTCCTGTTGACAGGCAATTGAAGGGGAGCCAGTGCTTATCTTCCCCACTTAGACTACTGCGACTTCGTCCGTTACACTTTGACTTCCTTTTTGAACGTTTGCATCTGTTTGTTTTCTCCTTCTGTGTGCCAAGTGTATACTGACGTTTTACACAATGCTGTTCTCCACTGGGAAAATGCCTGAGAAGCCTTGCACGGAGCCCAGGCTCAGTCCTGCCATGTCCATAGGGGCTGACACCTGAGTCATGACTAGTCTGGGACTCTTTCAACCCAGGACAGTCACTTTTCTCCATGAAAGTGTCGCAGTGTCAGGTTTCATGGTGCTACAGGAATAGGAATCCAGATGTTGCAGGAGCTGTTTGAAATTTTTAGGAGTTTCATAAAACAACTGGATAAAAAATCAAGTAAGAAGACTGTTCAGTTCACTGACAGTCTGTTACTTTTACTCATTATGCTAACTGGATGACTCAAAATTACTGCAAAATAAATGAAAATTATGGTAATTTTTCAAAATGACTGATTTCACTTGCAACTCATCCAGATGTGCTGAGAATATAAAATTTCAAGGGGACTATTTCTGCAATGGTGAGCTGTATGAAACATAAATTGTTGCTATAGTTTCTCCTCTTACACGATGAATTAGACTGAAATAATAGCTGAAAACAACAAAAAAGCACACAGCATATCAGTAGCTTCTTTCTTGTCTTGGACTGGCTTAACATTTGACTTCACACTTTGAAGGAAATTTTATGCAACTCTAGATCTGCTATGATGCAGAAAGCTGTTGCTGAACTGTCCTGAAACTCCCTCTGAACTCTCAGGTCAAACCTCAGAAGGTTTGGAACAGCCACAAGCTGAAGGAGGGGGGGGTGGAGCAGGGGGAAGAAGAAATGGGGAAAGAGAGTGTTTCTAATATGCAGCATTCTGCTTCAGTAGATACAAAACTCTAAGATACCAAACCGTTCTTCCCTCTGTAGCTTGTGAAGAAGAAGAAAAGCTCACTCACAGCTGTCTTTCTTGTGGTGGAATGAGCACAAGAGGAGGCTTTTTTTGCATCCCCTGCACTTTCTTCAGCCATTTCCCCATCCACACTCTGCCACTGCTCAGCTCCAGCCCTCCTGGCTCAGCAGTGGGGTGAAATAAAAGGTTTACCTTGCAGTAAGCAGAAGCTTGTCTGCTGTTCCTCAGTGGGCCGGGCTTTGTGTCCTGAACTTGCATGTTACTGCAATGGATAAATAAAAGCCAAGATATTCAAGAATATGATTAAGAAGGGACTTACGTAGTAGTCAAGTACACATTAGAAAAGGAAGTACTTGGATAAATATTTAAGTAAAGTTCAGAACTCCTGCTTACCTCCTGTCAAATCCTGAAAGTACCTAAGCTCCTGGACAGGCTTGACAGTCTGGTTTTCTAAGGAAAAAGATCATGAGATTGAACTTTGACTATAATTTCACCTCATCATAGCTTTTGAACCCTTGGGAGAATTCACATCATGCTTGGAAGATGACTGGAGCCTCAAAGATAGTTTTGTTCCTAGGGGTTTGGGGAAAAGTTGAAGACAATGTAGCACTCAATTGTGATAGAAAACCAGAGGCTTAGATATTAAAATCATCTGTGATAATTTGGTAGTTATCAGCAGTTCGTGTGGGAATCCCAGCTCTACACTGCAGTCACTGCTCAGCTAAATATTTATATTGTATATTCTTCCACCACATCCTCTGTGATGACCCAGACTCCAAATATTTTCAGAGTGTACCTTGCACACCAACAGATAAACAATCTCCTTCTTAGGACAGTTGTGATGTTTATCAAGAAGTATAGCCAAATGGGGACTGGTGCCATAGCCCACTTTTAATCAATCACCCTATCTTAGTATCATCGCCTTTGCCCAGAGAGTGATGGACAAGCAGGGATGCATTTTAGAAAGTGGTCTGTTTTCCAGACTTTCCTATTAGATGGTTTTTGAGCAAATGTCTGTGAAACTAAGTCCTAGGAGACTGTAGGAAACTCCTCTCCTCACTGACTGCCTTGAAGGCCATTTGGAAGCAGTCATTTGTCAGAGACAAAGAATGATACAAAAAACAGACAGCCAGGTCAAATAACATAAAGCTGGAATCACTATAGGAGAGTGTCAGAAAGCAGCATCTCAGCTGATTATCATAGTCCCACTGTTTCTGTGGCTTAATGTCAGCTGAAAAGGAGGTTCTTGGTGATGTAGAAGTGGTCAATGCCCATTTATTTTCATATTCTTGGTAGAAAGGTCAGGCAGAGCTCTTGAAGACTGGCCTTGAAATTTTTACAGTGATGTTCTAGCAAGTGGCAACCTCATTACTAACCAGTATTATTTTATTATCTGTTGTATTATGTCACAGACACACAACATACATTATACCTTTGTACATGTATTTAGCATAAAACCAGACAGCTTTAAATAGAAATTTTCTGTGCTTTTTTATAAATGGAAACATTAATTACATACCTCCAACAGACTCTGTCTGTTACTCTGATGTTAAGGTGACAGACAGCTTCAAAAATCTGCAAAGTACATTAAGAATTTTCCCAGACAGATTAGGTATATACTTAAGTTTTATAAACCTACTCTTAACCCTCTTTTTCAAATCTCCTTTTCCAGGAACTCAATTACAGAATGAACAATAGTTTGATTATAACTGCTGTAACACGATGACCTGTGTTACATCTTGGTTTTGTGTTGTTGCTTTCAGTGAGCTCTGGAATAGAGAATATTTTCATACAGAGACTTAGGGGCAAATTTTGTAAGGTGACTAGGAGGATGCCTCTAAATGCACTCACTCACCACAGAACTGTATGTATGGCATGATTTTTGAAAAACAAGTATCCCTGTTTCTGACAGGTTATGTGCTCTGTCAGGGAAAGCTACCTGCTTTGAAAAGCATGAGGGTGTCTACAGGCAAGCCTGACCTTTCTGTATCATTTCCTTCATAGTTAAAGCCCTAAACAACTAAATTTCTGCGGCCCACTGAAAAAGCAAGTGTGGTTTTGCTGACATTCTGACTTATCCTAGTTGTTCCCAGACTGTGCTTTTGTTGGGTTTGCATTGCAGTGGACTAGGAACAAAAGAGGAAGCTTTAATTCACTGATCCCCTCCTACTGCACAGAATTACAGGCTAATGAGACACAATCTGTAACACCCTGGAAAGGCCCTCCTGCACACACTGGTGTTACATTTACTTATGTAAGCAGGTGCCCACCCCAGATACACTGAAAAAGGATTAAGTATTGCTTAAGACAAATAGCTTATTTACAAAGGGTGTAATGGAGATAAACACTGTCTCAACAGAACTGAAACTTGTCAAGCATGACTTAAAGTCTGTATTTTTTTGTGCTATTTTGCAGTTCTTGTACTTCTGAATTCCCTCTGACATAGTAAACTATGTCTACACTGCTGGAGAGTGAGACACAGAGAGGCTACAGGTACGTGGCTAGTCACCTTAGAAGCCTGATAAACCAGCCTGTCTGAACTCTGTGCTACCATGAGTGCTTTCCAGTTGTTTTGTAGGTTAAAGAACTTCAATGCAAAGCTCACTCCAAAATCTTTTGATTGTGTCACTCTCTGTGCTGTCAGCACAACCCTATGTATAACTTCCAGATTTTGGTCTTAAATGGAGCAGAACTGATCCTCTAAGGCTATGGCTAAGAGATGAAAGCAGATATCTTGTCACAGCAATACATGAAGATTACATTAAATGTGTGCAATTAAATAGTAGAAAACTTGCCATGGGAAAATAATTTAAAAAAAATAGCTACATTTTATGCATGCTGCCTATCCAGTAGTACATATTTGAATTTTGCACAGTTTTCCAAGAAGCTGTCATGTATCAGTGAGGCATAGCTCTCCACACCTTCAAGATCAAATTTCTCATCTGCATATACTATACAGAAATTTGGATACAACCGTCACAACTGTCACACTGTCATTTGATTCAGCCATTCTTATGACCTGGAAAAATGCAAACAAAGGAGGACATGTGAAATTAGTTGTAGTCTCATCACAACATAGTTTCAATAACTCTTAATTGTTCTGGAACCATAGTAACAATATTATATGGCCTACCTTAGAGATTGCCTGTCTGCATAATCTGGTGATTTGATGTTGTAAAATTCATGGTATTTTTGATTCGTGCTGTTTCTTGTTGGTAGCTTGACCATATAATCGTGAGTGTTCTTTTTGGACTAGGATATCATAGAATCATGCAATGTTTTGGCTTGGAAGGGACCTTAAAAACCATCTAGTTCCAAATCCCCTGCCACTAGACCATGTTGCTCAAAGCCCTGTCCTTGAATACTTCCCAGTGCCTCACCACCCTCATATTGAAGAAATTTCCCCATTTTCCATGGTAAACTCTGAAAATTTGCAACTCTCTTCACTGCCTCTCTATCTCTGTGAACAATTTTTCAGAAGTCTCTAATGAGCATTTGGAGTGGCAGTGACTGCTAACAAACCTACTCATCGGTCTATTGGTTTGCAAAGGATTATGTTCATTCTGTGAAAAATACAAACATTTCAAATTTTATTTTTTAGCCCCTATATGGCAAAATATGACCTACAGAATATCAAAAGTGTCTTGCAAAATTACTTCGTCAGAATGTTTCATTTTGACTCCTTGTTCATACACAAGTCCATCAGATGCTGCACAAGTATGTTTATGAAATCTTTGAGAAAGGATCCAACAGTTATTTACATTCCTGTGAAATGTTTTGATTTCCTTAAATCACTACTTCCTAACACAGCAGTTTTCTAGCAGAAAGTTTTCAACAACTTTTACTCTTGTTTCTCAAACATTCTTTATAAATGTCTGTTGAACTTTTTACTCCTATACTTCTTTGGAAATCACATTATTTTTCTTAGTCTAGTGCTTGGTTATGATTTAGGGTGTTTTTCTAGTTGACATGGCTTATCAAATCAAATATTGTAAAAAAAAATGTCATTCAAACTTGTCTGTACCTTAGGATTTCTAATCCTTAGTTAATGAGTGCACTGCACTTTCTCTAAACCTCTCTCGTCCTTTGTTTGGAAGCAAGGCAATAGTGCTGTTTTTTTTAAGGATTAGAAATTAATCTCATAAGTGCATATACTCGTCTGTTAATTACGTGTTGATGCCAGTAAGAGCCAGTCCTAGCAATTTTTGGTCAGAAAGTTGCATATTAGAGTGAACAGGGCAAAAGAAAGTATACTCCTGATGTTCTGTGGTCTTTGATTAGTCCAACCTTTGCTTTCAAGTATTTTCCAAAAACAAGTCATGGTTATTATGTAAAGACCAGGCTTGGCTCTTTGCTAAATAGTTTGGAGCTTGTTTTTTTGTTTCCTGCTCCTGCACTGTAATTTATAATTGAACTGAAGGAAGGTTTGCCAAACAGCAGTCACGTGGAGAATATTTGCATGCTTCAGCTGATCTTTGGGTCTAGCAGGTTCTCAGAGATGTTGAACTGTCTGTGCAAGCGTGACTAAGAGAGATAAAACTTGCACTGCTGTAATCCCTCCCCCAAAAACGGGCATACAGTGTGGCTCTTGCATCCCCTTTGAGGACTTTCCTCCTTACAAGCTGCTGAGTTTCAGCCCTGAAGTGGCCCCATTGTCCCCTGGCACTGCACCACACAGAGCTGGGAAGTAAGGGGTGGGTGTGGAGGGTAGCAGGCTCACCTCCCACAGTGCACCGAGCTTTCCCTGTGGCCTGCTGCACGGAACCAGGGAGAAGCTCCTGATGCTCTGCTGGCACCACCAAGCTTCGTCAGCTGCAGCAGGACACAAGGAGACAGAAGCTACTCTCTACGGTTTTTGTCAGAAATGAAACACATGGGAATTTCTCAATGCCGGTTAGTTCTGGGCAGAATACCACTGTGGCAAAAGCAGGGAGGAAAATCTTCTCTCAGTCCTCAAATAAATAATTCATTGTCCCACTCATGGAGGCACACAAGAGCCACCCCTCCTAACTTTTCCAACCTGAATTAATTTAGAATAAAATTAATTCAAAATTCCTTACCTCCTCCACAACTTTATGCAGCTTTGTTTCTTCTTTGTGTTTAGCTATCATTTATGTTATGTCCTCATACACTTTGCTTTTGAGAGTGATGACATTGAAATGTTTGGAGCCGACAGAGCTGAAAGGAATTGTTTTGCCAGAAAGTGCATTCAGGGAGAATGGAAACTATTTGTGAAGTTGGATCTACTACAAGCAGTTTGCATTTGAATCAATCAGCTGAAGTCAAAAAGTTGTGTTACACTAAAAAAAAAAATAATTGAAACATGTTTATGGGTACTTTTTCCAAGAATTTCAGCTTCTAGTTTTGAAACAGATCTGATTTTACTGGTTAAAGTATCACCCCAAAAAAACCATTAAATATTTCATTTTCAGTTGATCCGTGTTCTAATTTAAGAGTTAAGAAAATGATGTTAGGCAACTATATCATTTAAAAAAAAAAAAAATCCAATGTGAACAGCCTGATCCACTTGGAATTTTTCAGCCTTAGCTTGGCTTCCTGGAGAAATACAAATTTACATGAGTGCTCTGTGTGCTCCTAGACTAAGCACCATCAACTTATTTTGTGATAACTGTCTGACTTGAAGTTGTCTTGTCTGGACTGCAGGTATGCTGCAAAGATACTTAACTTTCTGCAAATAAATGATAGGAGATGAAAAAGCAACTTAGGCTCATTACAACATAAGATGGGTCAGAAAGGAGGAGTAAGCATCATGATGACCTCAACTGAAACCCCATTTTGGGCAGCTGCACAAATGTAATAAGGCAGCAAAGGTGAGAGCTGTAAGACCTGCCCTTCATGACCTGCCATGGCTCCTGCTGCAACGTGGCATCCATACATTAATATTTTCCATACTCTTTGCATGCTTCTCACCTGCTTTTGGTACAAGATACCAAACAATGTGCTTTTCTTCCTCCAGCATAGCCTGTGAGTATCACTCCGTGGAGTATTGTGATTTACAGATGATGGAAAGCATGCCATTAGGAACAGGAACTGAGATAGTTCCTTGATTCCCCTGTACCGATGCTTCCAAAATCATTTACTGTGCTCCCTTGGTTAGATTTTATTATTTCAAGACAATCTGGTTCAGCTACTAGGAGGAAAGGATGATTTGCTTATATGAATGGGTGAAAAGACAGAAATGAACAGAATTCTTTTAAAATGTCAGTCATCTTCAAGGCAAAATCTACACGAAAACAGACAGCTTTCGATGACTTTCCCAAAACCCTGGTCTTCAAACTGCTCTGGAGTCCACATCATACATAAAATCCTCCATGTCAAGCAAGAGTTGAGGGTATTGTTTTGGCTGCATAAAAAGTAACCACATGGCATTCCATACTTGCATGGAAGTGTGGCCACATGTTTGCCTTCGTGACGGAAAACTGCTTTCCTAATCAGCACAACCATTTCCATCATGGAACTATTGTGCTATTTTCCATTCAAAGGAATCAAGTCACACTGACTCTTTTCTAACAGCTTAAAGATCAGCAGAAACAATGAAGAGAATTGACTTTACGTAATCCTAGACTGATGCCTGGGGTTGAACTCTTGCCCAGTGCTCCCATGCCAACTTCAGCAAAACAAGCTCTTTCAGGAGGCTACACTTCTATCCTTTTTCCAGATGCAGTTTTGAGGCAGGTGACAGTGACTCAAGAAGAGGGAGGGGAAGGAGCAACTAGAATTTTTTTTGAAGTGCCTTTTGCACCTCTTGGGTTTTATTATTATCACGATTTTTATTATTTATCATGATTTTACAATTACTCTGTATTTATTCATGTTTTAAACAAAGTGACAAAATACCCTTCCTTTAATGTGGGTGACATTAGGCAGGAAGAACAATTCTTTATATCATGTTCGGTGGAATATCATGTTCACAAATAAACTGCGCTCTTTAGTATTGGGCTGTTACCACATTTCAAATTTTTTGTTGGCATGGATTAACCAACAGAACTATACCTATAAGCCCTTCTCTGTCCTAGTGGCAGGTAGATCTAGCTTTGTCAATAAGAAGGAATCTTTGCTTTTATGGCTCTCCTGTGTTTATTAAAAATTTGTATGTCCATGTTCCTAACCAGGTATTGAGAATTCTGTAAAGGGCTGGGTTTAGGTTGAGTTAAATACCAGTGAATTTCTGTATTGTGCAGATGGAGACATCCCCATCATATTCATTCACCAGAAAACAGTGAACTGCTACTCTGTTTTACTGCCACTACAACAAATCTTATTTGTGAGTAGAGCAGGATGCCTTGTGGAAAAAGCATTTTCCACATGCTCTATGAAAATTGAATAATTTCTCAACTTAATGTGATCTACCACTATTTTTTTTTTCTATTATCAACATACATGCAGAACATCTAAACTTTTATTTGGATGGAATTGCCATTATTTAGCCTGTAGTTGTTGTATCTACAAATGTGGATGTTCGCTGTGTTTGCTGCTGTACAAGAAGAGTAGAAGGGCAATGAATATACAAGCTGTTGTGTGGGGTGGGGGTTGCATGGCCAAGCTTTGGTGGTGGTGGGGCTACAGGGGTGGCTTCTGTGGCTGCCAGAAGTTTCCTCCATGTCTGGCAGAGCCAATCCCAGGTGGCTCCAGGATGGATGTGCCACCAGACAAGGCTAGGCCCATCAGAAATTGTGGGAACACCTCTGGGATAACAGATCTAAGAAAAAGAAGTAAAAAAAAGGTTATTGAGCAGATGTAATTGCAGCCAGTGAAGAGCAGTGAGAATATGGGAGAGGAACAGCTATTCAGATCCCAAGGTCAGTGGAGAAGGAAGGGGAGCAGAGATTCCCCTGCAGCCCGTATTGTAGACGATGGTGAGGCAGCTGTGCCCCTGCAGCCCAGGGAGGATCACAGGGATGCAGAGATCCACCTGCAGCCCATGGAGGAGCCCAAGTAGAGCAGCTGTGTGCCTGAGAAGAGACTGTGAACCCATGGGAGGCCTGGAGGAAAATGAGGATCATGGGAGGTGCTGGAGCAGGCTCCTGGCAGGGACCTGCAGACCCATGGAGAGAGGAGCCCACAGTGAGACAGGTTTCCTGGTAGGAGTCATCACCCTGTGGGAGATCCATGTTGGAGCAGCCTGTCCTCACAGACTCTACCCTGTGGAAGAGTGACCCACATTGGAGCAGTTTGTGGAGAATGGTTTCTCAAAGGATGGTCTCACGTTAGAGAAGTTCTTGGAGAACTGTGAAGCAGTTGTGTGAGGAACTGACCACAACCCCCAATCCCCACGTGTCTGCACGGCAGGGGGGGGAGGAGGTAGAGCTGAGAAGGAGGGAGAGGTGGGGTGAAAGTGTTTTCAAGGTCTATTTTTCTTCTCATAATCCTACTCTGATTTTGACAGTAATAAATTCAATTATTATCACCAAATTGAATCTGTTTTGCCTGTGACAGTATTTGGTGTGTGATCTCTACTGGTCCTTATTTCAACTCATGAACCTTTGCTATATTTCCTCTCCCCTGTCCAGCTATGAAGAGGAGTGATAGAATAGCTTTGGTGGATGCCTGGTATCCAGACAGAGTACACCTGTGTACAAAGGAAGGGGGAGGAGGAAAGGCCAGGTGACTTGGGCTTCCTGACCATGCTACCGCCAGTGACTGACCTGAGATGGGCCATGGCAGCCACTGGGCCAAGCTGACCCTTTTGCATGTAGAGTAGGGTACCCCTCTAGGGTAGGTACCCCTCTAGGCAGCTTCTAAAGCCACAGTAGGTAGCCTGTACCCAGCTCTAGAAAATTCTTCATGAACCATAGCAGAAGGCAGCCTAACTCTCTGACAAAGCAGGCAATAAATTCATGGTCATTTTGCCAGCTGTACTAGAAGACTGAAACTCCAAAGCACTCCGGGTGACTCTTGAAGCCTTCACTAAAACCTCTTATTTCACAAAGCACATCAAAATAAAGCAGGCATCCTTGATTTATTTTAAAGAGGAGAAATATTTTTTTGTCACAAGCTGTAAAATGTCTCTGTTAAGTAACAAGAACAGAAGATATGGCATGCTAAGCACTTTACTGTGTAGGTCACTATTACTAATTTAATATTTTAGAGGTTACAGTGTGAGTATATTTCCACTGACTCTTGATGATTTGCAAAAGGATTACCTACAGTAAATAATGGTTTTCTTTTTGTGAAATTGGTACATAATAAGTTTAAAAAAATAGAATTTAAAAAATAGATCTTCTATTTAAGCATCTAGCCATTAGTGACAGCTTGTAGTTACAATGAAGGTTCTGCTTCTACAGCATCCCATTAGTGTGATGAAGTTCTACTTCTGAATTGCCTCTTCCCTGCTCTTGTCACTCCAGAAAACACCCTTTCAGTGTCGTTCATTTCCATGCTAACCCCAGAAAACTGAAAGAGCTTTCTTCTTGTTATATATTATTTGAATCTAAAAAAAGTGTGGATATTATTTCAGAAAGCAAGGAATAACTGCATATAAGAATGAATTTACACACATGTATATTCACAACTTACTGAACTTTGTTCATCTCCTTTCATTGTCCAGTTGGCTGTGCATATCCAGATGCTTCTATCCCGACTGAGAAAAGAAGTGAGTCCACCTTGACTCTCTTGCTGTTCTTCATCAGGTTTTGTAGCTCCTCTAGTTTACATCAATCACTGTGAAATATGAGGAGCAGCAAAAGACAACTAGTGAGACATTCTGGTATGTGCTTCAAAAGCACTCTGGTAAGCAATGTGGCAGGTAGGAAAAGAGCCAGGGTCTTGGCAGTGCTCAGATGGTCTGAAGGAGAAAAAGCCTGGCTCAGCCAGGAATTCCTGCAAGATCAGCTGGACCCTGCAGAAGAGTGTGGAGAAGTGAATCTTGCTCCAGGTCAGCTCTCTGTCCTACTCCTTGGAGCAAAGTGTATTGTAGGAGATGGTGTGAACATGTGAAGCATTTGGAGGGCAGTAGTTAACAACTCCTGTACTCTACAGAGAGGATATCTTTATCACAAACGTGTGCAATATGAGCCCCTCTTCAGTTCTATCCCTTGCACAAGACAAATGGGCTGCTGGTGTGTGCTCCAAGCTGTCAGCAGACAACAGCATCCTAAAGATACCCCTCTGCCTGCTGCAGGATATCAGCAGAAGAGAATATGGTCACATGCCCTTTTCTCTAAGAATCAACACTTTTCCCTAAATTTCAGAGTAAAGAAACTATTGTGGTGATGACACCTGACTTTCTAGATAGCTGGGGCTTAAAAACAGGCCAGGGAAAATAGTAACTGATCTGAATGGTTAGCTTCATGGTGAAGCAAAGGCACAGATGTCAAGAAGAGAAAGATTTATCATTTTGTTTTCCCATGGAAAACAATGGAAAACAATCCGCCTAAGCTTGCCATATGGTTTTTATTGGAGTCATTCTGTGTTTATATATATGTGTCTGTATGTATATACATGTGTAAGCTATTATATTATATCAGATTCTGACCTGCTTCATAAAACAAGGATATGTCTGAAAATATGTCTGCCACTCATTAATTGCCCTTTTCCTTTTGTATCTAAAAATTTAGGACAGTTTTTTTCTGAATATTCAGAGATTTCAACTTCAATATTAACAAAAGTAACTTAAAAGATCCAAAATGTTCTACTTTGTCTAGCTTGTATTTCACTTCATAGTATAAATAGACACAGGCTCAAGGATAACCTATCTAACCAAGCTAAATGGCCCTTAAATAATATCTGTTGTCATGTTACAATTTTCTACTTTGGTGAGTATAATTTTAGATACTTCTGAAAAAATGTAATTTATTTATTTAAATATCTATTCCAGTTTACATTTAGTGTGACTTATGGCCATTATCCCTTTTTCTCTAGTGGAAGCAACCCTTCCTCTGATAATAGATATAAAACCAGCTGGAGATGTGAATAAAATGTAACAATATGAGAATCTTAAAAAAATGCTGCTATTTACAAATTGATTTGAAAAAATTCCACTTATTTCTACCATGAAATCTATAAGAACAGATAAATATGTATTTTCTTACATATTGATAGTATGTTTTTGTTTTTTAAATAAAAATGGCTGCTAATCTCAGATGTCGTTATGTCCATGCCTCCTACAACACAGCTCATAAAATACGATAAAATGAGCTATCTGAAATGAATAATCTTTTTGGGAATGAATATACTTCCATTCAGTTTAGTAAATCTCAGCATAACTAAAAGCATAGTCTGTATAACATATGGCAGAGGGTAGAATATGAATATATTTGTAAGATGTTGACAAACACTACATCTGTCATGAATAGAGGCTGTAAATAAATGTCCTCTTCATTCTGTCTGTGCTTGAAATTTCTTACATTTGAAACAAGGAACCCTGTCATCTCCCCAAAGTTTGGCTGCTGCAGCCCAGCCGTGGAAGATTTGCTAGTACATTTGATAATGTCATGATGAAACTCAGACTATAATCTGCCAAGAACAGAGGTTGCCAGGTCAGTCCTCTGATAAGTATGGCTGATTTGCCTCAATACACCAGTGGAAAATATGCAAATTCACAGGGTGACTAATTACCCTTGGGAAAACTTAAGCAACTGGTCTGAACTCTCCTGTAATTAAAACCATCTAGATAATGTAAACAATTGTCTTGTAAGCATTTTACACTGGAAACTTTCTGCAACTACTTATTCTGTGGCCTGGTTTTGTATTTGCCAAGCTCCTCAATGCATTTTAAGCTCATTAAGGCTTAGCTCCTGCCAAGGACTTTCTGTCTCAAGTCATCCAGTGCTCACAGGTGGCAGTTCTGGTTGGAGGCTGGAACTATAAACCTGTCGAGTATTCATAGCTGAGGGGGCAGAACATCACATGTCTGTGGTCCCCAGCACCAGCAGAAGTGGCAGCAAGAAAAAGGCAGCAGGACTTTTCAGAGGCATCTGAAACTCCAGATGAAATTACTGAGAACTGGAGATGTACTGGGGGAAAATCAGCATGTGGAGTGTTGGGGGCTTGGTATGCATATACATGAAAACAAAGGCACCAGCTGTAATTAAAGTCAGCTGCTTGCTACTCTGTTTTGTTAAAGCTTCTGCCTTGTTTTCTTGCCCCATTCTTTATCCAACATGTCTTTCCAAAAATGTTAGCAAAATGGTTAATCAAAAGACTCTTAACCTCAGTTAGACTTCTGGTCTAGAGTAATAAACTCTCTGATTAGAGGAAACCGCAAATAAGTACTTTTATCACATGAAATAACAGGTGCTTTATTTTTTGTCAAGTGGGCTCAATGATTCTGGGAAAGTTGCTTTTACTACAGACTGCCATTGGTCATAATATTTCTCTATGGGATATGTTCTGAATACATGTTCTAGTTACCTGCTACTGGGCACTCAAAACATGAAAGTTGAGGTGGTTTCCTTCCAGCTTCCCTGCTCTTCCCGTCCTAATAGGAGAACAAATAACACTGTTAACTTGAGAGACTGTGAGATCTACTGATGGTGACTTGCTGAGCTAATTTAATAGATCATAAGCTAATAAATAATATTGCACTTGGAAGGGGATTTGGCTTGTGTGGAATGAGAGCAACTAGATGAGGAAGAAAAAATGCAACATTCAACGATCACATATTTCAAGCCCTAAGGCAAGAACCAGTGCAGGGACGTGTGCATGTGTGCTTGCTTTGTGCCAGAGACTGGTCACAAGAGAGCAGTGAATTGAAATTTCAATTGCATGGAAGTTCAGCCAGGTCAATATTCAATAATGAATTTGAATCTTTATAACAGGCAAACAGGTGGACTGAGAGATACTGTGTAGTGGGTGATTCAGTCCTGAATCTGAATGCAGCTGAGCTGTGGAGCTTCAATTTGCC